>PVIH01010186.1:51184-77340 GCA_004025045.1 Sigmodon hispidus | reverse complement strand
GATCTAAGCATTAATGGGTCAGTGGGACCATAGGACTGTATGCTCCCTGCCCAGGGAGGGGATGGGGAGTTGCAGAGGAAAAAAAAAAAAGTGACCAGATGTGTTGGGAGGGGGAAGAGACCTTGAATAAGGATATACAGGGATGGAAAAAAAAATTCAGAGGGAAAGATGAACACAAAGAAAATATAGGTGTAGCAATTTTATTTGTATGTCTACCCTTGATAAGCCATGCTTATCATTCTTATCCTCTATATAGTTATTGTTAACTCTTCCACATTTTAAATTCTTTTTACTGTGTTTTTTTTTAATAAATACAAAATAAAGAAGAAAAAAAAATGGGGTTCAGAGCTAAATAAGAGAATTGTGAACATAGGAATTTCAAATGGCTGGAAGACACTTAAAGAATTGCTCAAAATCCTTAGCCATTAGAGAAATGCAAATCAAAATAACTCTGAGATACCATCTTTCATTTGTCAGAATGGCTAAGACCAAAACACAGATGACAACCTATGCTGGAGGGGATGTGGAGCAAGAGGAACACTATTCCATTGCTGGTGGGAATATAAACTTGTACAGCCACTTTGGAAATCTGTATGGCAATTCCTCACAAAACTGGAAAGCAATCTACCAATGATCTAGCAATAACAATATTGGGTACATACCCAAGTGATACACCTGAGTGATCACTCTGAATGAGGTAACACAGATCCAGAAAGATAGACACAACATTTGCTCACTCCTAAGTAGATTTTAGACATAAAGCAAAAGATAACCAGACTATAATCTACAAACCCCAAGCAGGTAGGTAATAGAAAGGACTTAAGAGAGACACTAATTGGATCTCCCTGTGAAGGGGAAATAGAGAAGATCTCCTGAGAAAATTGGGATTATATGGGGAAGCAAGCAAGGTGAAGTGGGAAGACATCAGGAGAGAAGGAGATGATAAGTGGGAGCAGCAACAGAGAGGAAGAACAAAGAAATAGAAATCCCAGGCTAGGACAATAAGCAATAGTGGAGAGGGTGTCTAAACAGGCCTTATCCTATAATCAAATGAAAGAGACCACCCTAAGTGTCATTATAGAACCTTCATACAGCAACTGATGAAGGCAGAAGTGGAGATCTATAGCTAAGCATTCTGCTGAGCTCCTGGTCTAGCTAAAGAGAGTATGAGACAGTATATGAGCAAAGGAATGAGGAACATGAGAAGACCCACAGAGATGGCTGATCTGGGCTGTTGAGCACTCACTGAATCTGAAATAACCAATGAGGAACCTTCATGGATAAGAACTAAGCTTCCAAATGTAGATGACAGTCAAACAGCATGGGCACTTTGTGGAGCCACTTGCAGTAGAACCAGAGTTTATTTCTGTTCATGAATTGGCTTCTAGGAGCCCATCCCTACAAAGAAACACCTACCTCAGCCTTGATTCTGGAGGAAGGGCCTCAGACCTACCTTAATTGGATATGCCAGACCAAATTGACTCACCTTGGGATTCCTTGCCCTTTCTGGGGAATGAATGGGTGGATATGGTGGGGGAAACTGAGGGAGGACGGGGAGAATGGGAGAGAGGGGAGTAATGGTCAGTATAAAGAAAAACACTTTAAAAAAATGAAGTGTTGCTAATGAGGAATGTGTGCCACAATATTAGACCTCAACAACATTGTACTAAGTGAAAGAGATCAGTCAAAACAAACTACAAATTACATGTTTTTCCTTTGTATAAAAGTCCATAATAAAACAATAACCAAGACTAAAAAAAAAACATTTTGGGGGTATGGAAACAGTGAAGAAAGATATGATAGCAAAAGAAGTACAATGTTGTTTTGAGATATTTCAAATATTCTAAAAGTGTTTTGATAACTGTAAATATATTAAATCACACATTTTAAGTATTGAGTTATATATGTATATATAAGCATCTTAGTCAGTGGTCTGTTGTTATGAAGAGACACCATGACCAAGGCAGCTCTTATTAAAAAACAAAACAAAACATTTATTTAGGGTTGACTTACAGTTTCAAATGTTAGTTTATTGTCATGGTGGGCAACACATGGGCAGACATGGTACTGGAGAAGTAGCTAAGAGTTCTACATCAAGATCCATAGACAACTGGAAAAGAATCTACACAAGAACTGAGTCTTGCTTGGACTTCTGAAACCCCATAGCCCACCTCTAGTGACACACTTTTTTTTTTTGACACTTCAAAGAACAAATTTTATTTTCACTTAAAGAAAATTGGTTCAAATTACAAAGTGTAGATTCCATGCAGAACATTGGTGGGGGGCATCGGAAGGGCTCGCTTAACTTAAGTGCTGGAGTATGAACTCTCAATTTTTGATGTTTTTGCTTTGTAAGTTTAATGGCATTCATGCTAGAGTTGTCATTATTGGATACATTTGATTAACAGCTTCTTAAGAAACAAGGACGACAGCATCAGGCACCAGGCAAATCATGCCTGTGTTAACAGCAACATTTAGGCAATATCATCAGTGAAAGTCAAATTATAACATACACAAATATTTCTCTTTACTTTTCCTACTTGTTTATCTAAAAGCTTTAACTATAGAGAACCACAGGCAATATTATATTTATCTCTTGGAGATAATAATTTAGGCAAAGAAATGCACATGTTTAATTAACAGTGAGTTAAAGCATTGACTTCAAAACTTTTTATGTAACAATTGTGAATATTGTTTTAAATTTTTGTGTTGGAATTGAGGGGTGGTAGATACATGTACCCTTGCCATAAAAACCTTCTTTTGAGGAAGAACTTTCATAATCTCTACAGCCTCCTAGACTCTAGAGATGTTATATTTCTGGGGCTACCTCAGTGCCAGTAGCTGAATGGATATGAAGAATCTGATCAGTGTAAACTGTAGGAATTTGCAGCATTTTAAATCACAGGACAACCTTATTCTCCCCTAGAACCATGAAGTTGGGACTTAGAGGCCCATTAAGCATTGTGAGTAGTTTTCTAAACTATGGATACTTGGAAGCCTTATATCCTACACCCCAAATGTCCAGATTCCCCCCTTTACCCTCTGATCTAGAAGGCAGGTGATGGCTCTTGACCTGTGACTTCTGATCACTTCTGATCTACAGATGCTGTAGACACACTCATCCTTGCTCCCTTCTACCCACAGGCTAAGGCTGGAAGGATACCCAAACCCTGAGTTGCTCAACTCCTCCATTAAACCCCAGTCCCTCTTCCCGCAGGGAAGGGAGAAAAGGGCTATCTGGACTTCCCAAATAATTCCAAGTTTGAGACTCTTTGTTCAAACCTTCCTCTACAAACAAGGATATCTAACACAAGACCCCAAGAACAACTTGCCAAAAGAATTTAGACCCCCAAAGGAGTCCTCCCAACCAGGCCCTTCCCAGTACATGGCTCTTGTGGCTCAGGCAGAGCTGGCCTCCTGTATCATCAGAGTCTCCTGGACAAGCTCCACCACTCTGCACTCTGGAGACCCCTGAATTCCCTGCTCTTCACTGGATCCACCTCTATAAGAACATCATAAATGATGACTGAGCTTCCATTGCCCCTGTCATATTCTTCCTGGAATGCCACAAGACAAGATAAGTTGTAGGTGCCTAGGACCTATGCATGGGATACTTGGTGGCATTGAGGAATCAGGGTGTTCTCACCTCCTTAGGTGTTGCTGGTTAAACAGACTCCAAGTACCAACAGCCAAGGTTCAAGAATGTAGAACTATAGGGGCTCCATCTAGTTAAATTGGGAAGAATAACTGTGAACAAAGTTGATTGGACAATATTGTGAAAGCTACCCAGTGTTGACTCCAAGAGCATTTTTGTGACTGAAACGTTTCTTCTTCTTCTCCTCCTCCTCCTCTTCCTCCTCCTCCTCCTCTTCGCCCTTCTTTTCTTCTCCTCCTCCTCCTCCTTACTCTAAAGAATGTTGCTAATATTAATACAGCAAAGAAACAGCTTCCATGAGTGAGCTCAGATGCAGGCAGCAACACACAAGCTTCTCATGTGTCTGTGCTCTGGGTCTCTCAGCTTTCCAGCCAGCAAGAAACTGGTTCTTTTCATGTGTGAGGAGAGTAAATACAATCTAAATCTGAAATATTTTTTAAACACTGTTAGCATGGATAAAAGACTAAAGGCAACAACTTCAAAAATAAAGCATGATTATAACATAGACATATCCAGAAGCTATAAATGGGGGCTGGCTAGTGCCATTTTCTGTTTTAATTTTCTCGTGACACACTTTCTTACCTCAACAATGCCGCACCTTCTAATCCTTTCATATAGTATCAATCCCTGATGACTTAGCGTTCAAATATATGAGCCTTTGGAGGTGGGGCACTCTTATTCAAACCACTTCAGTGAGTTCTATTTCACTAAAGGTGCTTTTTAAAAGTGAGGGTGGGGGCTTGAGATTGTTCAGTAGTTAACTGCCTACTCTTCCTAAGACCTCAGTTTGACTCCCAGTTCAAAACCCTCAGTTCCAGAGGATCTGATGCTGTCTTCTGACTTCCACAGGCACCAGGCATGCATGTGGTACACAGAAATACATATAGTCAAAAGACCCATATACATAAAATAAAAAGGTGAGAAAAGTCCTCAAAAAATAGGTTGAAAATCAGGTAAAAGAGGGAGAAGAAAACCCCGCAGTGGGATAACAAGGCACTCATTAGTAGACTATACTGTGCCGGGGTAGATTCTTCTCCTCTCTTAGATAGATGCCCACTAAAGAGCCATGCCGGCTCTTTAAGACCCAATTATGATTTTCATTGATGCCACAGTACAGGAGCTCAGTCATAACCAGGTGATGGCCCTCTGGGTTTGCTCTGGCCACAGAACTTCAGACTCCTCCACACAAGCCTCAGCACACAGTTTCTGTAAAAAGCAGGATATCTGTAAGAAGTGGTTAGGGAGAGAAAGTGCACATTAGCAAAAGAAAGTTCAAAGCCCTTGGTCCTAGTTTGCTTATGTTGGTGTGATAAAACACTGGCCAAAACCAACTCAGGGAGGAAAGAGTTTATTTGGCTTTAGGTTAGAGGGAAGTCAAAGTAGGAACTCAACACAGGAGCTTGATGTAGAGACCATGGAGGAATGTTGCCTACTGTTTGCTCCCTGTACCTTGCTCAGCATCTTTTCTTATACAGCCCAAGCTCACTGCCTATGAATGGCACCACCCACATAGGACTGGATCCTCCCATGTCAATCAGCAGCCAAGGAAATGCCCCTCTAACGTGCCCACAGGCCAATTGTATGAGGCAATTCTTCAACTGGGATTGGTAGGTATGTCTATATTTGTGGCATGTGGTCATGGAATACAATAAATTGTCACTAGAAGCATATAGTAGCATCAGATTTAAAGAATGTAGCTGATCACAGTAACAGAGAAAATGCCAATAGTTGCTGTATAAAAGTTGTGGTGAGTCCTTTTTCTTTTGAATTGTATAGAACATGTTCCACCTGAAACAGAAAGATGTTTCTCCTGCAGCAACATTTGCAAAAAGCCAAAAATATAACTAAGGCATGAAATCAGAGATGCTTCTCAGTGTTCTCTCTCCAGATATCTCCAGTCTCTATTCACATGATGGACCAGCTAGTGACCCCTTATTCTTGTAACTGGTAGAATGAGGGAAAAGGTGATGCATTCAGTCCATGGTTAAATGCAGGAATTCAAGCTGTTGGCAGAAAACAAAGCTATGTGGCTATGTGGCCCATCCTCTCTGTGTGCTGCCAATGAGTCAGCAGAATTCACACACACACACACACACACACACACACACACACACACACACACACACACCACGTCAGGGCAATGCTACGGCACCAACCACAGGACTCTCAAAAGCCTGTCGTCAGTCATCAGTTGTCAGTGTGTAACTACTTCTATGCTCACCAGGTTCCAAAGGATTGGCTGGATATCTCAGGGACTGAGGTGGCATTAATAAGAGTGGCATGTAACTAAAGTGTGTTCTAAACCACAGTTTGAGGCATAGGATATGATACTTAGGACCTAGGCAAGGTAGAATTCACTTATCCTTCATATCAGCTTCTAGAACTGGGCAAGTGACTGTACCCATAAAGTTATCTTGGGATTTCACTCCTTTTATCTCTAATGATTAATCCCAAAGAAAACCAAGGGCATGAATGAGAATATGTTAGAAAAGGTTCTGACTTATACTAAGATAAACCTACAGCAAGCCATTCTCAAGTACGATTGTGCAATTTAAACAATTAATAAATTACTTTGATTAGTGAAGATTTTTAATTAATCTTAATCTCTGGGTGAGTTAGGGAAGACATTCTCAACAGAAGCTTCTGCTATTCTTTATCACATAGAGATCTGACAGAATGGTCCAGAAGCAGGAAATTTCCTCCAGTTTAGACTACTATCCATCTCTTGTCTTCCTTTGGTCCTGTACACTTCTGGACATATAATTGGTATTCAATAATCATTTAGTCAGTCAATTTTTTTATTCTAATATTTAAACATAACCCAGGTACACTTTGTAGGAACAAATATTGAAGATCATCAGCTTCTGAGACAGACAAATTGTCAAGGAAAATTTCAGGAAAGAAGCTGTCTGTAAAAAGTAATTAAGTGACTAGAACCATAGTGAAGTGGAGAGGTTGGAATGTCACAGGTCCACAGACTAATTAACTTGGCTTGGGACAGTCCTAAAAATTGTCATTATCATTCTTAATTGTCATTGCCAACCTTTGCATCAGAACTAACTTCCTATAACTAATACAAAAAAAATCTTTGGCTTTTGTAAACTTAGAAGACTTAGCTTCCACCAACCAAAAGCTAAGAATGTCACCACATAGTATTTGAGGCTTATAGGTAGGTCCTCCACTTTAATGTAAATACCACTTCTCTGATGTTTCCACCAATGTGTTTGAAAAGTGTCTTAATTTATGGCTTTGTTTAGTTATTATAAGAGGTTAATGAAACTGCTTCTATGTTGAATATGGAATTTGTGGTAACGTAAATCTGTGTTTTCAAGTCATGGTCACTCAAAAATGGCTCTAGAATAAACTGTATCTTAATTTCCTTTCAGATGATAGCTGTTTAGGGGGGTTAACACATGTCTGGAATTTAGGGAGTTCCAGACCCATGCCTCAGAGTGTATTTGAACTATTCAAGTTGAATTCTTTGCAGGAGTGTGGGTACTTCACTTTCTAGAAAGGAGTGATGCTTGCTTGGTTAGATGAAGATTTAAATGACAATGTGGGTGGAAAATACAGCTCAGTGGTAAGAGTGCTTATCTAGCAAGCAGAAGACCCTAGGTTCAATATCCAGTACTACAAAAAAAATTAAAATAAACAACATAAAACAAAATAAAATGATAGAATAAAGTGTGTAGATTATCTAGCAAAGTCTTGGATCCATAGAATGTTCTGGATCACTGAGAATGAACCAACAGTGATCTTATTATCATTCTTCATGTGCTCACACAGAAAATGAATGTCCGGGGCTCATATATTCCTGAGTATCGTAATTCTGGTACTTGAAACACTTTATCTGAAAATGAGGCAGAACAAGGCTGGAGAGTCTGAACTCTATCAGGTCATGAACTTCTGACAGAAACCAACTGATGGGTTTCACACAAAAGTGAGACCAGAGAATGACACATTGCAGATAGGTTTTACAAAAAGCTGCTGTCTCCAAACCAGAAAAAAAATTCTGTTAGCATTCTCAAATGACAGTATAAAAGTGCATTATGAAACCAGGGGTTACTGTTGTGGGCTATCATTTTCTACATCAGTTTGTCTTCTTACTCCTGGATGTAGGTTGTTTCTTTTAACCCATGACTCAAGTCAAAAGCCTAAGCAACATTCTTGACTCTATTTTCCTTCACAATCTATACTCAATCCATCATAAAATTCTGTATGACCTATTTCAAAGTCTACCTGATACCTGGCTTTTCTTATCACCTTCAATGCCACAGTCATCTCTATGTCTCATAGGGGTGAAAATAAAAAAGCACTTCTAAATGGTATTATGGTTGCTACTATTGGATGTTATAGTCTATTCTGGGCACAGCAGTCAGAAGTCATCTTTTAAAACTTCTGTGTCACACCAGGGGTGACTCTCCAAGAGTCAGAGTCCTAAGGATGAATTTGTATCTACTGCAATCAAACCCTAACAGGCCATCCACCCTGTTACAAGTCTACCCTCAATTCCTGCTATAGCCACAAAGGACTCACTTGTCCAGAAACACAAAGGTCCTGCCTTAACCTGGCAGCCCTTGTTAATGTGAAAATCTCTTACCTATCCCCTCAGCTCCTTCAAGTCTTTGCTCCCGTGTGGTTTCAGTGAGGACAAGGAGAGCTCTGCTACCCTGACCACACTAATTAATACAAAAGTACCCCAAAGCCCAGTCAGTGCACACAGGCACACACCCACACATGCACGCTGGACCCTCTCTACTCCTCATTCCTGTTCTCTATTTCTTTTCCTCATAATTCTTCCCATCTTCTAATGTTCTATTCAATCTACTTCATGCTTACTGCTCTCTCCTTGAACCTTCCTGCCAAAATGACAGGGATCTTCATGACAGAGATCGTCATTGTTTTCTTCTTTGACTTGCCCAAAACACCTGAAATCTCCTCCACAGCAGTGCTCTCCTCAGCCTCCATACTCAGTAAATACTGCACCAAGAAATAAAAACTGAGAAAACACAATGTTTCACAATTAGTAGAAATGAGTAGAAAACAAGAGAATCTCTACATCTGAGAAAGCTGAGTCTGGGCCACCTGGTTGAGAGTCGCCCTCAGCTTCACCCTACAAACGTTGAAAGGATACAAGCAAAGATTTAGCATGGACTTTAATCATCTAAATTCTTACAGCAGAAGATCCAGAGAGTCTCCTCACAGGCATAATGAGGCATAGATCCTACCTGTCCGGGAGTTTAGACAAAATTAATATGAGACAAAAAAATAACAATTAGTCAATACTAATGTCATTTCCTATTTATAAAATAAACAAAGCAAAACTTTTGATTTTTGTTATAAAAGTCATTACTATGATGCTTATGCTTTCATATCACTTATGGCTTTAACTAAACAATGCTTTGGTAATCTGTTATTATTCCCATTTATTTTACCTATGTATCTAGGAATAAAGCACTAAAATATTTCTGCTTAAATTCCCTCTTAATCTGAAAGTTCTTTTCTAGATAGCCATGTCCTCAAAAATTAAACAAAAGAAACCAGCTAAAGACAAGGTTATTAGAAACTGAAAAACACAGCCCTAAGGCTAAGCAGGGCCCATTTCTTTTTTATAAAGATAATTGAAACAGCTATGTCCATTCATTTAGGCCTTGCCTATGGCTGCTTCTGTACCTCATCAGTAGAACAGAATAGCTGTGACAGAGACCATATGACCCCAGAACCAAAACTATTTACTTCCTATTGACTTTTCACAAGCTGCTGCTGAGTGCTGCATGAGGTCATTTATTGAGGAACAACTGTGTGCCAAGCCTCTGCGAATGGTATATTAAGGCAGCATTTTCAAACATCAATGATACTTACCAAAGGTCACCATGAACAATTATCACTCTCTCCCCTTCGTTTCAGAGAGAAAATATAAGAAGACTGTAAGATGAAATTGCTGAGTGGCCAGAGATTCAATGTCCTTCATCAAAAGAACACAATGCTCAGCACTTAACAATCCAGAAAATAAAAATGTAGGTTGAGAGCACAAGAAATAGGGATAAGTAATAGTTTATGGTGGGGTTTAGGCATTATTGAGAGCGACTTAGAGGCGTGGCTATGAAGTGTTAAAGACCTTAGATGGGGTGTGGCCAGCCCCCTTTGAAGACTGGTTGTACGCCACACCACCTGTTTTTGTTTGTTTATTCTTGTGCTCCCACAGCAATGGCCCATGTTGGCCACTGGGGCAGATAAGACAATAATGATTTCTTACCCTTATCTAATCAGTGATGATACTTGTGGCTAGAGTCGATCAGCATCGTGACTGTATCACAGCAATGTATGGGACCAAATCTAAACTTCCTTGGGATTATCAAGTGGGGGCCACATTTCAGCATTCTTGCTGAGAAGAAGTCATCACCAGTACAGCCCCTGTTGTCACTACTGTTCTAGCCAGCACTGCTGAGATATGATCTCCTGAGTGTGAGTGGAGACCATGACCAAGGCTTCCGGCTGTCAGGTGCCCCCAAAATGTGCCTTTTTCCTTCAAGGCTGCCGTCCCCTTTCCAAACTTGTGCATCACAACATGTGCCCTGAGTCAAGGGTGGCCACCTGTCCTCCATAAACCTATTAAAGAGACAAACTGAATAGGGAGAGAAGGAGATTTATTCAATGTGATCACATTAGAAAAGGAGACCAAAAGGTCCCCTTGATGCTGATGGAAATACAAGCTGACATGAGATCAAACTACAAATAGAAGGCCAAGGATATGCACTTCTAAATAGATCTAATAAGGTTTTGTCCCACCCACCATTTACCCATCATAGACTGGGCTTCAACTTAGTTTGTAAAGTGATCTCACAAGTTATTGGGATTGTATAAAAATCTCCCACCTCTCCCTGGTGCTCTTCCTTCTTCTAGAATGTGATTCCTAGCAATATGTCCATTTCTATAAGGTCCATTATTTCAAAAGTCCAATATTTGGGTTCAGAGGTACAAAGTGTCTTTTTAGAATATATTTCTTCTGGGCGTGTTAAGCTCCTACAAACTTGACATGCCACAAGCTACATTTCACCAGTGAAAATCACTAGAAATCAACCAACATCCCAGGGCCCTACTTATCCCTATCATCCTGTTCAATCAAATAATACCTAGTTAGAAAAGAATGTTATAGTTGAGCTAATGCTTTTGCGGAGTGAATGTACATCTTTAGGGTATATGTCTAAAAGTGATATTGCTGGATCCTTGGGGAGATTGATGCCTAGTTTTCTGAGAAACCGCCATACCACATTCCAGAGTGGCTGAACAAGCTTACACTCCCACCAACAATGGAGGAGTATTCCCCTTGCTCCACAAACTCTCCAGCATAGACTATCATCTGTTTTTTTGATCTTAGCCATTCTGACAAGTGTAAGGTGGTAGCTCAAAGTTGTTTTGATTTGCATTTCTCTGATGGCTAAAGATGAGCATTTTTTCATGTGCTTTTCAGCCATTTGTAATTCTTCTGCTGAGAATTTCCTTTTTAGTTCTGAACCCCATTTTTTAAATTGGGTTATTAAGGGTTTGGGGCTCTAGTTATTCATAATAGCAAGAACCCAGAAACAACCTAGATGCCCCTCAACTGAAGGATGGATTAACAAACTGTGGTACATCTACACAATGGAGTATTACTCAACAGTAAAAAAAAATCCTAAAATTTGCAAGTAAATGGATGGATTTGGAGAATATCCTCTTGAGTGAAGTATTACAAATCCAGAAAGATAAGCAGGGGATGTACTCACTCATCAGTGGACTTTAAAAAAAAAATTTCATTGTATACAAGAGTTCAAAGCTAGAACATAGCTAAATGACACAGTGCCTCACTTCTGCATTGATGGCCTCTGGCAGGAGTGTAGGTGAGGGAAGACTTGTTTTCTTTAAGAGTCTGGCCACAGGGAGTTTAATTATGCTCCAGTAAGTAAATGGGCAGCATGAATGGGTGTTTTTGTAAATGGGGAGATCATAAGAGTGGGTATAAATCTGAGAGGACTGATAACTGAGTTTGACAGGGTGCATGATGTAAAAATCACCAAATTTTATATATATATATATATATATATATATATATATATATGTCAACAAGTTGGAAAAAAAAGAAAAGAATGTTTTAAGCTGAATTCAATAGCAATTCCTTGTTTAAGGATGTATACTAAACTGCCAAAATCTTTCACCAAGCAGGATCCAAGGAGCTTCTATGTGATGAAGATCATGGCACACTGTGTTTTCTCTGGTTTGTTTTCCATTGCTGTGTTAAGGACCATGACCAAAAGCAACTTGGGAAGGACAGGGTTTGTTCAGCCTATACTTCCATGCCACCTCGATCCTCAAGGAAAGAAGCAAGGTCAAAAACTTAAGCAGGAACCTGGAGGCAGGGACTGAGCCAGAGATCATGGAGGAACACTGGTCTGCCCATCCAACCCCATGGCTTTCTCAGCCTGTTTTCTCATACAACTCATGACTAATGGCATTCCATCAGTGAAGTGGACACTCCCATGTCAATCATTAGTTAAGATGATGTTCTATTTTTTACAGGCCAGTCATTAAAGGCATTTTCTCAATTGAGGTTCTTGTTCCCAAATAACTCTAGCTTGTGCTGAGTTGACAAAAAACTAACCAGGACAGAGTTAGAAACAAAATAGGCATATATGGCCTATGAAAAAATTATCTTAGCTGATTTTTAGTTTGATAATATATGTATACTGTTTTAATCACTGTAAGTCCATAGTCCAATAGCATTGAATACATTCATGTTGCTCAGCCACCATCACCAGCATTTTTCCATCATCCTGTACTGAAGATTTTTACCTTTATAAACCTAAGTCTTCATTATCTTCCCTAATCCCCTGGAAACCACCATTCCCCTTTCTATCTCTATGAGCTGATGAATCCAAGAACCTTATATAACTTGGATCACAATGTCATTTTGTGGCTGACTTCAATTAGCAAAATGACTCTGAGGATCATCTATGTTTTTAAAAAAGCATCAGAGTTATTCACTACTACTTGTATATATCACTGAGTTCTATATTTTCTTTTCTTTTTTTTTTAACCATAGGAGAGTTTATTAGAGCAGTAGGCAGAGGTACCGGCGAAAGGGAGCAGAGAAAAAGGAAGAGGGAGCAGACTTGTGTGAGCACTTTCTTTAAGAGGGTGGGTGGGCCCATGTTTCCATAGCCACACCCAGGGGCATAGTTGACTCTGTTACATTCCAGGTGCAAGCCTTGGAAATCCTTACATTTCACCCTTTGATATATATATATAAAGCTGGGTTTATGCAAGGGAGAAGTCTTATAGTGAGCATGGTCATTGTGGTGGTCTTTGTCTACTTCCTGCTGACACAAAGATGGAGAAGTCTTCAGCTCATCTTGCTGGCAGAATTGAGGATTTGGATCAAAGGGCAGTAAATTTTTGTTTCCTGGAGCTCAAAAAAAAAAAAAATATGGGTTAGTGATAGAGCTTTGGGAATGACAGACTAAGAGGAAAGGAGCTTGGAAGTAAACCTTGAGTTAGCTGCCTTGTATAAATGGTTCTTTTCTTTTGCTAAGGGATTCTATTGTCTACTGCCTGCATGCTAAGGTCTGCGGATCCTTGCTAGGTCTGGGAGAAGGAAAGGATTAAGTGTCCTGTATTTTGCCTACCTGGACTCCCGCAGCGGGGTGGGGAATGGTATTTGTTTTACCTGCAAAGCATCCTCAGGGAGGGGCAGCTTCAACTGCAGAGTTGAATGACCTTTTGTTTACCTGGGTTTTTTCAAGCAGACTGCCTGGGGCCCCTTGTTTACCATCTTGGCTTCTGCTCTGGCAGGCAATCAATGCTGGTGGTATGCGAGTATGGTCCGCGACCAGGCAGATGGAAGGTGGTCCCTGGTGGAGGGTCAAACAGGAGTCCCCAGTGCCTATGCACGCTTAGGGCTGGGGCGGGGGGCCGCCAAGTCACCGGCACCAATGTTAGTTTTTTGCACGTGGTGTGTGAATGGAATCTCAACCGAGTTCTATATTTTCACTCACATACAGACCATTCATTCCCATGGCAGATCAGTTACTAACAATGTTACAGTGACAAATCTTTCTTAAAGGCCTTTCTTTCAATTCTCTTGGCTATATACCCAGGAGGAGTTGCTAAAGAATGTGGTAATTCTATTGCTAGTTTCTTGAGGAGACTCCATACTGTTTGTTATGAAAGACTCTGGGTTCTAGGGTTTGACCCAGGCATTCAGTTTAGGTATCCAGTAGAGCAGGATGTTCCCCCCCTTTTTCTCTTTTCCCGTATGTGGGAGCGAGTCTGTAAAACTTGCCTAAGACTTGTCCAGGCTTGCCCGGACATGCCCAGGGTCCCCCGGCCCTCCCCCACAAGCACAAGCCTGTGAGCAGGCAGATAGTAAAAGGGTTGCTAAGGAACCATCAGATAACCAGAAGTACGTGGCCGGGACTGCATACCACAAGAAGCCTGTAATCAGGGCCAAATGCTCAGGAAGCCCCCCTCCCAGCAAGCGACCGTTTCCTCCCGCCGTTCCTTCCCGCCACTAGGCCTTCATCCAATAAGTAAAAGTTGTTGTTTAAATGAGCAAATGATTTCCTTGTTTTCCCTATAACCACGCCTTTTGCTTCTGTAAGTCTGCTTCCCGCTCTCCCCTATGCTATAAAAAGCCCCTGAACAAAGCCTCGGCGCACCAGTCAGCTCTCCGAGTTACTGCCGCCCGAGGATATCTTCGTAACTTGAATAAAATCCTCTTGCAGTTTGCATCTGAACTGTGGCTCGGCTCGGTCTTTGGGACTCGGGGTCTCCTTCTGAGGAAAGGTCCTCATTTAAGGGTCTTTCAGTTATAGCAGACACAAAGTCTCCCACACCAAAGGCAGTGTACAACAGCACCAATATCACTCTATCCTCTTAAATGCTATTATTTGTGGTGGGGCAGGGGGAGGGTGTTTCTCCCTTTAGTAATAGCCAAAATGACATGAAATGACATTGTAGAATTTATTGTCCTCATCCTCATCATTAATGATACTGACCATACACAGTTTTGAAGTACCCAAAATAATTCATTTGCTAGGTCATTAGAAATGGATTAATCAGTTTTCCAGGATAATATTCTACAGCAAGGTGATTACATTCATAAGTATTCTGAACATAGAAGAATCCAGAGCTGGAGAGATGGCTCAGCAGTTAAGAGCACCGTCTGCTCTTCCAGAGGACCCGGGTTCGATTCCCAGCACTCACATGGCAGCTAACAACTGTCTGTAGTAGTTCCAGTTCAGGCAAACACCAAAGCAAATAAATAAATAAAGTTTAAAAAAAAGAATCCAGAAAATATGTAAAGAGCAGGCTTATTTAATTTTCTTAGTTTCTATTTTTTTTAGAAAAATATTATGCTCCTATACAAATTGTGGACTAGTATTAGGATTCCCCCTAGACCTTCTAATTATGTATCCCTAATATTAACACCTTATGTAACCATAGCAGATTTATCAAAAAAGGGCAATTAACCACAATACAACCATTCACTACATACTTTTTTAAAATATTTCTTCAGATTTTCCAATAATGGCCTCTTCTAGTCAAAGATTTTCTTTGTAAATTTCTATATTACATTTTCTTGCCACATCTCTCTCTGTATTTTCTGAAATTTCCACTCTTTCCCTGTGATGGATGTAGTCTGTTATTTGTGGAAAGATTCTCAGGTATAGACTTGCTGATGTTTCTTCATGCTTTGCTTGGATGTGTGGAGTTGTGCCCCGTTTGTAAATCTTTTTCCTCTTCGCATCAAGTTAAGGTTGTCTGATATTAACACAGATCATCATTTCAATACTAACCTTCATCTCCAGGTAAAGTAACATCTGCCAGATGTTTTCATCCCAGACACTACTTTTCCTGTTCCATACTAGATTCATTAAAAGCAAGTCACAGTAAATCTAGCAGTCCATCTTCACAAAGAGGAAAGTGGGGCTCCTGCTGGCGAGGGATGTGCCGAATGCCTTGGAAGTGAAAATTCACAGTAATTAAATATTTGGCAGGTTAATCAAACATTCTGTCTTAATGTCTTACTCACAAAGATTTGCCAATTACCCTCCACTCATTTATGAATAAGTGGCTTAGTTTATCCTTACAGAGAAACATTTAAATGTCTGTGGAATATAATGATATTTTATGCATTTATTTTTCCTCACATTGTTGGAACTCTGACCATTGGTTGTTCTTTTATGTTGGCTCAGTAGGTTGTTTTATCTTGGTTCTGGGTTGTTTTATCTTGGTATTGACATGTTGTATTTGCCTTTTACTTTCCTTCCTTTCTGGTATCCTAAGATCCTCAAGGTTCCCTGTGTATTTTCCCAGCTCTCATTCAAAATCAAGTGCTTCTCCAAGAAGCCATACTTTGAAAAGACAACATTTAGGACTACCTTCTGCACATCACTGTTGCAATACCCAGATTCTGCCCAGATGCAATAATTTACTATGTGTTTTCTATAATTAAGCCATATGCATCTTAATACACAGGCCAATAGGCTGAGTTAGGAAAGTATAGGAACCCATTAGCAATGCTTCTCCCTTCTTTCTCTAGCACTCACATACTCACCTCTGTGGACCCTACAGGCTTTGTAGTAGTCTGAATAAAAACGACCCACACAGATAAACAGGAAGTGGCATTCTTAGAAGGTGTAACCTTGTTGGAGGAATTGAAGAAAGTGTGGCACTAGTCGGTGGGCTTTGAAGCTCAGACAATGCCCCCATGGTTGTCATTTCCTGCTATCTGCAGATCCAGACATAGGCCTCTCAGCTACCCCTCCAGCACCATTTCTGTACACCACTATAGCTACCCCTCGAGCACGATGTGTGTCTGCCTGCACACCACTGTAGCTACCCCTCCAGCATGATGTGTGTCTGCCTGCACACCACTGTAGCTACCCCTCCAGCACCGTGTGTGTCTGCACACCACTATGCTTCCTGCCATGCTGATAACGAACTAAACTTCTGAACTGTAAGCCAGCACCAGTTTGGTTTTTTTTTTTTTTCTTATTTTTCCCCCTCAGAAGAAGAAACAAAAGTTAGGGAAACACATTTTTTTTTTTTTACAACCATTAACTTGCAGTTGGTCCTAACTCTTTTGGGATCAGCTGTTATAAATGCTGGTTCTATCAGAATGAAGGTATTCACCACCCCAGGTAGATTGTACATGGACAGCACCAGTTATTAAATGTTTTCCTTTATAAGAATTGGCATAGTCATGGCATCTCTTCCCAGCATTAAAACCCAAACTACTACTGGCTTTAAATTACATGATTCTATAACAAAGCATCAAAAAGATTCTCCCAGAAAGGTCCTTTTATTGAATGAGATCATTGTTTTACTTACTCAAAAAAAATCAAATAAATTTAAGTCTTAGAGGATATCAATTTCATTTTTGTGACAACTTGAATCATTTTGCTTTGTTGTCAACTTCAAAATAGAATTTTAATTTTTTATCAAATTACTATATTAAATAATAAAAATATAGAGCTGCAACTTTTACTTACGTATAAAGTCTAAATTGTTCTGAAATTCAGCTGTTATAACCTGCTGCTGCCTAAATCACCAGTTACAAAACAGGTTAAAGACTAGAGGAAGTCTCCATCCGACCTCTGAAGAAGAATCATGTAAGGAATACAGGTGAGCCGTGGGCCAAGCCACATGGCAGACAGATTAATGGAAATGGATTGAATTAAGATGAAAGAGCTAGCTAGTAATGTGCTTGAGACATGGGCCAAACAGTATGAAGTTAATATAAGCCTCTGATCCATTTCTTTGGGAGACAAAAGCCGCCATTGGTCAGGGTCCAAAACCTCTGGGCCCAAATGGGCCCTGGAAACAATCTACAACAGATGGCATCTTTGGGTGGGCTGAACATCCACATAAAGCCTAAGAAAGTTTAAAAAACTTAAAAAGCATTCTAGATCACTGAAACAGAGCCAAAAGCAGCTTTCTGAAATGCATATTTGAATTGATTTATGATACAGAGACAGCATGGTGTTCAGACTGGAATTTAAAAATGGTGTGTCCACAGCACACAGCTTAAACTCATATGTTTCACAGAAGGCTTGGCATAAGTGTGATTGATTTAAGGTTTCTGCTTATACTGAACAGAAAGGAAACAGAGTTAAAAACGGTTTTTCTGGTAGCAGCATTTCCTGAGTCCGCTCTGGTTGCTGGTAGTGAGAGAGATGCAGCGGGCTCCTCTGCCATATTGAAAAGCCACCAAAAGGGGTGGAGTCAGCAATTAAAGTGATACCGACATTTTAAAAGCTCTCTGGGTTGGAAAATGATTAAGGATTCTCAATAAAACAGATTTAGACTCACAAAACCTCTAAACGGGGTACAATGTATGTAAAATACACATAGGCTTCAGAGAGAAAAAAAAGGGTAAAGAAAGCCCTTTAAGAAAGAGAAATAGGAAATAAAGATAAAAATGCCACATGAAGATGGCAGATAAACAGAGAGTCTGGATTATGTTTATTTTGTTTTCTTTTAATTTTTTAACTTTTAATGAGCTAATTGCAGAAAGATGGTTGATTGCTAAGGCTTCTAAGCTAAACAAATACATATACTTTAAAGATATATTGACTTTGAAATCTGTTTATAAGAATATGTTGCTTGGGAAAAAAGTTTCTGCTTTTGTCTCCACAGAAGATCAAAACCTGTAGATTGGTTCTAGGCAAATGTTTCATTTGCCAAGGCCACCTGAACATTCTCAGCCTCAAGACCCCATGAGATTGCCATCATCCTTTGACAGCAGGAAGTAGTAAAAGAAAGAAAGCTATGTCCAATTTCCCAAAAATATTGTTTATTAATTTTTGTTTTCATTACAAATGGTTAATGGTCATAGTCAATCTCTTTAAAAAAAAAGAAAAGAAAAAGAGGAGAGGATATGATATAGAAATGATTAGAAAAGATAAGTGGATTTTGATTTATTGATATAAACTTAAGGTCAATTTTGTTATGCTATATGTATTTTTCTACTCTTGATTAAGGTATGATGCTGATGTAACTCATTTAAAATTGTAATGTGCAATTGAGAAATGCAGATTAATAGTCATCTATGGTAACCAAACATATAGTCATATTAGTTAGGTTTTTGTAGATATACAAAGATATATTTCAATTAGATAGGTAGTCTTCAAATAATTCAAAGACATGCAGAATATGGCATTTAAATTATTTTAAGAACTTAGACTTTTCTGGACAGTGAGACAGGTCTGCTCCTGGCAATACCAATGTATTTCAGGAAAATGATGGGCATTGAAGAAACTTCATGTGGAATTTACTTTGTGGCAACAGTTAGCCACTAGACAAGAAACTGTTCTGGTACTGACTGCTTGATAGTATGCTGTATAAACTGGACATGCAGGTTCCATAGGAAAGTGACTTCTGAATGTTGGCAGAACAAGCTGAGATGGTCCTTCAAGTTCCTGCTTTGCAGAAAAACATTGCCAGGCATCCTTCTGGACACAAGGAGAAGCAACTGATGGACTGTGTCAGATTTCCTGCATCATGAAAGGTATGCCAGAGACTTTGGACCATAAATGCTGAAGATAGTGCCCCAACATTACAAAGGAACTTTGGGTAACTGTCCAGGCAGACAGGTGTCATCTCTGTCATTTTCTAGACTTTGGAAGTTGCTTGCACTTCCTGTTTATTTGCATAATAATATATCCTTCTTTGGTCTTTGAGTGGTTGAAGGTTTAATAATTATAGGTATAGTTCTTTTTAGTTTACTCACAAGGATAAAGTAGATAATAGAATATTTTCTTTAAGTTTGTTAATTACAAATAGACTAGATATTGTAACTATAATTTTTGATTGATAGCTGTTCTGTTGTATGTAATTTTGCTATATGGAAATTGAAACCTTCCTTTTTGATTAGACAGAAAAGAGGAAATGTGGTGGAAATGCTCTCAGTATGATGTAAATAAAGTAATTGGTTTGGCCTATACACAGCACCATAGAAGTGGGTGGAGAATCAGAGGACAGGCAGGTAGGAGGGTGGAGTTAATCAATCTCCATCTGATCCCTGAAGAAGAATCATGTAAGGAACACAGGTGAGCCGCAAGCCGAGCCACGTGGCAGACAGATTAATGGAAATGGGTTGAATTAAAATGAAAGAGCTAGCTAGTAATGTGCTTGAGACATGGGTCAAACAGTATAAAGTTTAAAAAAAAAAAAAAAGACTAGAGGAACAGGTATTGACAAGAGAGTTTCCACCTCCCCTGAGAGAAAACCGACAGATGATAGAAAATTTCTTGGAAAATTTCTGCGGATAACACAGACATCAAACAGGGCATCTCAGGAATCTGCTGAATATCCAGCAATATTGAGACATTAAGCCCCAAACCCAACACTGCCAACATGAAGGAAACTTTACCTAAAGGAACTTCTCTATCTTCCTATAGCTGAGTTGTTAAGTAGCAAATCTCTTTTTCTTTTTTATTTAAAAATGGTTTTATCGTATATACCACTGATCTTCCTCCCTTCCTTCCCCAAGTCCCTCCAAGTCCTCCCTCAGCCTCCCCCATCCCATCCTCCCATCCTTTCCTCAAAGAGGACAAGGAGTCCCAAGGTAGGTCAGATCAGTCCAGCACATCCAGTAGAGATAGGTCGAAGTCCCGAGCCCCAGCACTATGACTGGGCCAGGTGTTCCTCCTTAGGGAATGGGCTCTAAAATGCCAACTCATGCACCAGGAACACAGTCTGATCCCACCACAAGAGGCTCTACAAACTGCCTATGACACCCAACAGTCATCCACTCCTGGAGGGTTCAGTTCCTTTCCCTGAAGGTTCCTCAGTTGTTTCTGATTCAGTGAGCTCCCAATAGCTCCAGCCAGCTAGCTGTCTCTGTGGTTCTCCTCATGATCCTGATCCCTTTGCTCATATACTCTCTCCTCTCTCTCTCTTAGCTGGACCAAGAGCTCAACCTGGTGCTTAGCTTTGGATCTCTGCTTCTACCTCTATCCATTACTGGATGAAGGTCCTACAATGACAATTAGGGTGGCCATTTATTTGATTAGACAGGAAGTCCTGTTTAGGCACCCTCTTTACTATTGCTTGGAGTCCCAGCCAGGAAGTAGCAAATCTCTTTAAAGAAAATAATAAGTATATGTTCTAGAATATTCATTTAAGATGTGTTACACTTGTTTATGCTATGGAATAGTTGTTTAACAATGCAAAGATGTGTTGCATTTCTCTTTGCTCTATTTGTTTAACTTTGTGAAGCTGTGTTACTTTGTCTGTCTAAAACACCTGATGGTCTAATAAAAAGTTGTATAGCTAATAGCTAGGAAGTAAAGAGATAGGGTGGGCTGTCAGGCAGAGAGAATAAACAGGAGGAGAAGTCTCGGCTCTGGAGAAGAAGAAGAGAGGAGGAGGAATGAGAGTAGAAGAGGACGCTAGGGGCCAACCACCCAGCCAACCACAGTAAGAAAGAAAGAAAAATATATACAAAAAGGTTAAAAGCCCAGAGGCAAAAATATAGAGTTAAAGAAAAATGAGAAAATCTGGCTAGAAACAAGCCAAGCTAAGGTCAGACATTTATAAGTAAGAATAAGTCCCTGTGTGTGTATGTGGGAACTGGGTGTCAAGTCTCCAAAGAATTAAAAAAAAATAGGAATAATTTCTGTTCCCACTGCCAGAGACGGCATAAAACACTCATGCCATGCAGCTGTCATCCACATTCAGAGGGCCTATCAGTCCCACAGAGGTTCCCCAGCAGTCAGTTCAGAATCAGTGAGCTTCCAATAGGTTGAGTCAGCTGTTTCTGTGGGTCTCCTCATCATGATCTTGACAGCTTTGCTCAATCTCTCCTGCCTCCCTTTGCCTGGACTGGGAGCTAGTACATGTACTGGTTTCTTGGAGCCCATTCCCAACAGGGGAAAACATTGCTCAGCCTTGATCCTTGGGGGAAGGTCTTGGTCCTACCTCAACTTAATATAACAGACTGCATTAACTCTTCCCAGGAGTTCTTACCCTTTCTGAGGAATGGATGGGGAGATGGGGTGGGGGGAAGGGGAGGGATGAATGGGAAGAGAGGAGGGAGAGGCACAGTGGTGGGTATGTAAAAAAAACTTTAAATAAAAAAATGAAAAAAATCTTTATCTGGTTCTGTAACTTTGCATTAATTTTTCTCAATTCTCCTAGGATTGTGGAAGCGCCAGTACACTACATATTGCACTATATTATGATGATATGCTCGCAGCTCTGTTTCTTCCAGTAGCTATAGACAAAGACCATGCCTTGTGACCTATTCCTAACTTAGGACTCAGCACTTATGTGCATTCAGTAGATGTTTGATAAATTGGTAAATGATAAGCTTAATGGAAATGAGAAAGAAAGTAGCCTATGTGGTATCTGTTGTACTTTCAGAAGCCAAGACCTTGTTCCAAATGCTTTTTGTGGTTACTTTTCTATGGTCCTGTCCTGCCCATCTTTTTGTTCCCCTTTAATAAAAAACTAAAATAAAATAGACTACAAGCATATATTAAGGATTGTTTCAACTAAACATTTAAAAACATTTAAGTTTTACCACTGAGGAAATCTCCAGCAGTACTCTTTCTAGGTTCACACCTTTCAAGTGTAAACCAAGCTTCATAAGGAGGTGTCGGGCGCACCCTTGCCAGCAAGGAAAGCACAACACCCAGGATCTTCTTTCAGCAGTTTATTCAGGACCTTTACAATTTTTCTCTCTTTGTTCTTCTCCTGCTTCCCCTTCTCCTCCCCTGGGAAACCCCGCCCACTGACCAGAAACTCTCAGGGCATCCAATCCCAATAAGCCACGTGGGCACAGCTCATAGGTCCACATACGCAACAGCAAACCACGCCCCAGGCTCAAGCCAAATAAGGAGCTGTTTATCAAAAGAGAGCACTCACCCACAGGGGGTGGAGGCTGGAAATCAGCACCATCTTTAGAGTGCAGCAGCAGGCAGCTCTCTACAAGGAGGGAAAATGCAGGAGAGCAATTACAATACAGATGATGTGATGATCAACTAGAATAGTGAATTAAAGACCTCACTGAATCTTTTCCTCTCCTAACCCCACAGACAGTTATGCCATCCATCTGATATAAGATGTAAAAAAACATCTTATTTGAACAAAAACTAACAGCTGATAGTTCTGCCTCTGTGGTCCACATTTCATTTCACTTTTGTGGAGCATTACTTCCTCTCTTTCCATCGCCAATGTTTCTAAAAAGGACTTTGATATCTATGCATTTTATAGTTTTTAAGGAACACCATAGGAGCAGAGGAGGACAGGGGAAAGGAAGGCGGGACACACAGGGCATATTAAGGCAGTCAGGGAGCTCCCCGGCTTCATCCTGACATTGAGGATGGAAAACTCACATCAATACCTTCTGTCCTTTCCCTGAAGAGCAATAGATTATGCTGGACAGTAGATTATTTAGTGGTTTGTTTCATTCTATTTTAAGTGGTTCTTCCTTAGAGGCCTATTAATTCAAACCCAGCAAGGATTTCATTACAAATGGAGGTCTTGATGTAGTTGATCATTTTTCCCACAAGATATACATTCTCCTCCTGATTTATTAAAAAGGAAACTTTTCAAACAGCAAGAAAACAGTTCTGTGAGTGTGCGGCAATAAGCAAAGCATCCTCATGTGTCCCCAAATGCTCTCTCTCAGACTACACTTCTCAGCACTTTGTCTCTCCAGTAAGGGGGCATCTCTAAGCCAGCTTCCACAGGGCCAATGGCTCACATCCCTTATCCCTCAAGGTAACATCTTACAGAAGCCAAGATTACAGGGAAATCTTCATGATCAGCTGACTCCCACATTCAGATTACATGGTACTATCATGATCTGGTTAAGCATCCATAAATTTGCTTTCAAGCTTACTAGATTACAAGAGCTGAGTGGACAACCACAATACCAATCCACCCTACAGCTCAGCAAAGCACCCCAACCCTCATATCTTCCCCATGGGAGAATGAGTATTTATGAAATATTTGCCTTCCTTTCTCCATGCACTTCTGAGTTTTGTTTTTTTTCCAAAAAGCATGATTTGTACCATGCTCATCTCTGGTCTGCTGTATGACAGTTCCACAGATGGGACTTCTTTGAACAATAATAGCGGAGTAAGTACATCAGAGATAAACACTGTTCAACACTCATAAGCTATATAAGCCCCACTTTCCCCATTTGTCTACTACAATGTCTGTGCCACATCGGATGGGCTTATGGTAATGTAGCATAAGCTTGTAGGAACATTGTACATATAAAAACCACTCAATAAGACAGTAACTACCACCTCTGATATATATAGTAATAGATATGAACAGGCACCCCCTTGAAACAAGAATGTCATTTATAAATTAAGCATATTCTTAAAAGTATGTCATTTGAAGTATTACTCAGAAGTAAAGTGGGTTTTTTTTAAATTTAAAAACATTTTTATTTATTTTTAACTTATTATTATTATTATTATTATTATTATTATTTTGCCTACATACATATAGGAAGCACTCATGTTCTCAGCCACTGGAATTTAATCACAAAACCATGCTCTAGTTATATGAAAATAATAAATTATAAAACTATATATATTATATAATTCTTTAGGCAATCTTTTTATTCTGAACCAATTTTAGATTTACAAAGTTAGTGTTACAAAGGTGCCTGTTGGTGCTGGTGCATGTCACTAATCTCAGTACTAAAGAGGCAGAAGCAGAGGCAGGTGGTTCTCTGTAAGTTTGAGGGCTGCCTGGTCTACATAGCAAACTCTAGGACAGCAAGGTTTACACAGAAAAGCCGTGCATTGAAAAGCCAAAGTGGGGGAAAAGTTTACAAAGGCAATACAGATAGTATGCACTGCACCCAGTTTTCTGTGTTATCATCTTATAACCATGGACCATACCTAGTGTTGGAGCTGGTCACTACTACCTTCACTTTTCACCATCTGCCTATCAAAGCAATTTTTCCATTTCAGGATACACACCAAGACACTACATTCTTTTGTCATATATCCTTAGTCTTCTCTGATTTGTATTAATTTGTTAACAGACAGACAGAGAGACTGACAGGCAGTATCACATGTTGCTTCAAATCTGGCTGAAGATACTGGCTCATTAGAAAAATCTATAATGAAGTCAGCTGGATAATGATGATGCTATCAGGGATCCATGGGTCCTTCTATATCCAAATAAATAAGTCTTAAATTTGATTTTTTAAATGAGGTGCTTTTTCAAATGAGAGATTTACAGTATATACAAAATAAAAACATCAGAGAAATATTGTATACTCAAATCCAATATGAGTAGTTAATAGCTATAACTAGTCTAAAATACACAGCATTTCCTAATATGTAGTGGCAATATGTCTATTTGCATGAAAGGGTTTAAAAGAAGAATAGCCTATATTTCTGAACATAGCATTCATGGTAGTGAAGAAATTCAATCCAGACATAATTAAATAACATAAAAACTATTCCAACCACATATATGTCACAATTTAGTATTCACTCAGGCTACTGAATGAGCAAACATTGAGCTATAATTTTTACATAGCATTTATATGTGATTGAATAAATGTAGTCATTCTCAATACTATTTAATATCCTTCATTATTATATTAAAATCTATTTAGACCAGTGTGTCAAACACAGGATAAAGTGTTCTTGAGTTTCATCCTATAAAACAAATACAGGGTTAAATCTCTAAAAACATAAAAACAAATTAATGGAAAACTTACTGGTCAATTTCTTTATTATTAATATAAAGTCTTTATTTAAAAATATCAGCAGTTGTTTACTGGTCAACTTGAGCTACAGATTGAAACCCTGTCTCAAACCCAGGGATTAGCTGTTAAGGAGAAAGTTCTGTGTGCCAGTTAACTCAATGAGGAAAGACATCAGTAAGTGGCATCTCTGCCTCTCCCTGCCTGATGCCCACATGAAAACTTCAGGAGAGCACACTATTCTTCAAGACATCATCCCTAAAACCACTCAAAAAGTCTCCCTGTGGCTGGGATCTTTTATCTCTTGCTCCTCAAGTTACACAAGAAAATGTGTCAGCTTCGAGGCTAAGTCTTAAACACGAGAACCCAAAAACGTAAAGTAGGAAGGAACCTGTGAGAGGTGATGTGATGGTATGAAAGTGAGTGTGTAATGAAAGTATTTGCATTTGAAGATCCGAGCCTGTCACCCTGCACAAAACTCAAATCCAAGTGGATCAAAGACCTCAACTTAAACCCAGCCACTTTGAACTTGTTAGAAAAGAAAGTGGGAAATACACTTCTACAAATTGGCACAGGCAACCACTTCCTAAATATAACACCAGTGGCACAGACACTAAGACCAACAATCAATAAGTGGGATCTCCTGAAGCTGGGAAGCTTCTGCAAAGCCAAGGACACTGTCAATAGGACAAAACGACAGCCTACAGAATGGGAAAAGATTTTCACCAACCCTACAAGTGACAGAGGACTGATCTCTAAGGTATATAAAGAGCTCAA
>PVIH01010186.1:0-51084 GCA_004025045.1 Sigmodon hispidus | reverse complement strand
TATGGGGTACAGATCTCAAAAGGGAATTCTCAGCAGAGGAACTACGAATGACTGAAAGGCACCTGAAAAGTGCTCATCATCTTTAACCATCAGAGAAATACAAATCAAAACAACTTTGAGATACCACCTAACACCTGTTAGATTGGCTAAGATAAAAGTCACAGATGACAGCCTATGTTTGAGAGGATGCGGAGCAAGGGAAACACTCCTCCATTGTTGGTGGGAGTGTAAGCTTGTTCAGCCACTTTGGAATACAATATGGCGGTTTCTCAGAAAATTGAGAATCAATCTCCCCAAGGACCCAGCAATACCACTTCTGAGTGTATACCCTAAAGAGGCACATTCACACTCCAAAGGTATTAGCTCAACTATGTTCATAGCAGCATTATTTGTAATAGCAAGAACCTGGAAACAACCTAGATGTCCCTCAACTGAAGAATGGATTAATAAACTGTGGTACATCTACACAATGGAGTACTACTCAGCAGTAAGAAAAAATGATATCCTAAAATTCACAGGCAAATGGATGGATTTGGAGAATATCCTCCTGAGCAAGGTATCATAATCTCAGAAAGATAAGCAGGGGATGTACTCACTCATTAGTGGTCTCTAAACAAACAAACAAGAAATAAAGCCAAGCATGCCCAAGCTGCAATCCACAACCACTGAACAGCTTGGGATCAGAAACACCCTGGACTGACCCTTCGGATCCCACTCCAACTATAGGAACACCTGACTCACTCTTGAGGGAGGGGGAACAAAACTGGATTTGCCAGGAGTGGAGACTGAACTAAGCATTATTGGGTCAGTGAGACCATAGGACTGTCTGCTCCCTGCCCAGGGAGGGGACAGGGAGTTGTGGAGAAGAAAAAATGACCTGATGTGGTGGGAGGGGGAAGGGACCTTGAATGGGGATATACAGGGATGGCAACAAAAATTCAGAGGGAAAGCTGAACACAAAGTAAATATATGTGTAGCAATCTTATTTGCATTATCACCCTTGATAAGTCATGCTTTTGATTTTTATCTTCTTTATAGTTATTGTTAACTTATCAGCATTTTAAATTCATTTTACTGTTTTTCTTGATAAATACAAAATAAATAAAGAAAAAAAATTGTTTCTAAAAAAAAAAAGAAGAAAGTATTTGCATTTGAGAACATATATGTGTGTGGAGTGATCCTGTTCATCAAACAAAGCCACTGTCTCTCATCAGCACCACGGCTCAGTACGGAAGCTGGAACTGCTGTGATGGAGACAGGCAGGAGCAAGGGGACAAAAACTAAATAAACTCTGGTCCCTTTGCCTGCTACCCATTGAAAGCATGCTTTCAGCAGCTTTGTCATCAAAAGCCAGATGAGGCTAGGCCAGAACCTTCACACAGCAGCAACACCTTGTGCCAAAGCCAAATATAATCTAGTGAGGTTTGACGCAGCTGCATAAATGACAATGAAAACAAGGGGTAATTATTGCTGAGGAAATGCCTTTTCCTGTAAAATACCCTCAGGAACCCCTCCCAAGTCAACTCAGATGTATGACTTTTTTCTTTTCTTTTAGCAAAATTACAACAGTTTACTTGGTAGGCTGAAGAAGAAAATCACTAATTTTGGAGGCCATGCAGCTGTGCAATACATTATTCAAATCTCTCTAGACTGTTTGAGATAATACTTGACCAAAATAGGGGAAATGGTGTTGTATCTGCCTGCCTCCTTTGCTGTCTGAACTCCAGCCAGACTCTATTTAGCATGACAACATAAAAATGTTGGCCACTGAAATGCTTTATCCAACCCTATAATAAAGAACTGTTTAATTTGACCTATTGTCCACTGAAGCAGATATGTTTTACATATATCACCTCTGTGTTCTCTCTGTAGTTTAAGCCACTACAATCCCTTAGGGTTATCTTAAGGCCCTGACAAAATCACATGACCAAGGCATTCATACAAAATGACAAGCATCTCAGAAATTCCTGGCTTAAGTTGCCACATTCCCCTGAAAACCCCAAGGTTCTTATGCTTATTCACAACAAGGAACTTAGACCCATGTGTGAACAGCTACCAAGCCTTACCTTTCCCCAGAAAATCATAAAAGACTAATATCCCCTTTATTAAGCCAACAGATGCTCAATCCCTTCCTTAACTACTTTGTCCCTTTATCTTAAGCTGGTCAGCCAGCTAAGGTTGGAGCCCAGGTAAAGGAAACTCATTGTCTCAGTGTGATCCAGGGCTACATTTTATTTCTACTCTTTTAATGGCCCAAGATCTCATCATGCAGAATGGCCTTCATCCCTTAGCCTCTTACTGCTCTGCTCCAGTTTCTCCAAACGTAAGAACACAAAAGAGGAAAGATGTTAAAGACTCATGAATTTAGACAGTTTTAAATAGATTCATATTGGATGGAAACAGTCTAATTGCTCTATGCATGTTTACAATGCCTTAGCTGACTTAACACAAAAGCCAGCAACAACGCAAACACTACAGCTTGTTGAAAATACAGCTGAAAGTTGAGATAGGAAGCCATCCGTTAAAGGCTGTGTGTATTTTAACTAATCAAACATGCCTAAAAGAAGCAACATCGTATTCAAAAGTCTTTTATTAAGTTAAAAGAGCACTGTATTATGCTGAATTGGTTCACTAATAATAAAAATACAGCACGATTAAATTTTAATATCCCAACTTACAAAGCTTCAAAATGTACAAAATGAAAACATATAGACAGTTTTAAAGTGGCACATTTTAAATCACATACACATAAACTGTAAATCCTATGTTCAAAAATGAAATTAACAGAATAAGATTAATATGATTTACAAAAGTAGACTAAATAGTTTGTACTAAACTCCTTTTGTCTTACAAATAGAAATCTTGGCTTCTCTTCCATTCCTTTGATCCAAATATAATCACCCACTGTGAAGATAAAATTATCGGCCCATTTCGAGGAATTATTATAGCAATGAGGTAATAAAAAATATTTACCCAAATGGCCCATTTGAATACTAAATGATAGAGATGCGCAAGATGACTCAGCTGATCCTTTCATGCTTTGGTGGGCCCCATAATTTAGATATTTTGTGCTTTAACTTTTACAATCTTTGAGTCTGCTATAATAATTTTATACTCTGCTGTGGAACTGCACCAGATCCGCACAATCTGCAAAAGTCTTCAAAATTCCACATGTGTGTGTTGTCATTGCCTTTAATATTTGTTCTTCAAATCACCTCAAATTCTTTAGCAAGAGAAAACAAATAGGCCATGTGTTCCAGAGCAATGAATGAAAAGTACATATGAGGACACCATTGAGCAGGCACTCAACACCTGCCATAATTCTGCATCTGAGACCCTTGCAGACAGCTCCACCTTTCAGTCTCCCAATCAACACATTAAATATGCATCCTTTTCAAAAATTACTGTCTGTATACCTTATGAGCCTAACTACCAAACCCATTCCTCCAGACATGACACTTTTCCATGTTTGCTGCGAATGACAAAAACATACAGCCCAGTTGATCCATGGATGTACAAATCTAGGGAACATTGGAAGTGGCATGAACCCCGAGTGTGTAGACAGGGACTATAAAACCTACTCAGCTGCTAACTTTTCCCAGAAAGTGAAGTCAAGAGATTAGTAGCTGTTTTCCTTTCCTTTTTTTCTTCTCTCTCTTCTTTTCTTGTTGACATTTGAAACATATGTTCCTTCTTACCGACTGTTGCTGCCCCCCCATCCCCAACAGTGAATCTCTTCATTGCAAGGGCTGAGGAAGAGACATCATGTCACTGATTTATTCTCCATCCAGATGTGATTTGCCAGAAAAGCCAAGCTCAGTGAGTTATAAGGGTTATTTATTTTGTGGCTCACTACTGTCTGATACATATGAAAAATAAAGTAGTATGAGTATTAAAATTAAGAACCCTAGTGAATCAGATGTGGTGCTACATGCTTATAACCCCAGCTACTTGGGAAGTTGACATGAGAATATTTCAAGTTTGAGGACCGCTTAAGCAATACAGCCGAGGCTCCATCTCAGAGTATTGCTCCAGTAGAAACAGACTGATTTAAGAAACACATCAGAAAACCGATGCTATTGTTTGCACTGCAGAAAAAAATATTCCAAACAAATATAAAAATCTGTTTCCCAGAAAGAAGTACATGATAACCCCTCTGCCTTTAAGTCTGTTAAACAGGCAGAGAAATTTTTCTCTGTCTTTGGCAAATTTGTCTTTGAAAATTGTTACAAAACTAATAAATAATCATGTCCTATAAAATGTGTCCCCATGGATAGACAAATGCCAGGCTATCCTGGGTTCCTGTGACGCATCAGGAAGTGATTCTGCAAGTAACATATCTTTACTATGTTCAATAGCTTTAAAGCTTTCACATTTTCTAGGTCACTTACTATATCCATCCTTCGTTTTTGTTGCTGTGGATAAAATACCACAGTCAAAAATGGCTAACAGAAGAAGATGCTGGTTTGTCTTACAGTTCCAGAAAGAGAATTTATAATGATAGGTAAGCCATTGTAGCAGGTGGCCGGGGCAAGAAGCTAAGAGATCACATCTTCAGGTGTAAACGCAGAGCACAGAGAGTGGCACTGGATGTGGTCACAACTATAAACTTTCAAGCCTGGCCCCCAGTGATGCACTTCCTCCTGTCAAGGCTTAACCTCTGCAAACAACATTGCTAATGGGAAATCAAGCACTTAAATGCATGAGTCTCATTGAAGCCACAACTATCTTACAATAAAAATTATTAACTATAAATATCTCAAGTTTCAAGATAACTGAATGTGGAGATAGATACGAATGAACAATGTATTGGTTTGTGTTCAGAATTCCAGAATGGAAGGATAAAATAATAGAAGGCCCAGTATGCTAGAAATCCATAGACCTAGTACTTTGGCCAGAATTGTCATTGCTTCTGAAATATTAAGAAAGCAAGAAACACATGCGCGCGCGCACACACACACACACACACACACACACACACACACACACGCACACACACTTGTGTCATCATATGGTTAAACTAGAAACTATGGAAAATGCCACAGTAAGCTTGCTACCACATGGCTCCTTGGACTCCATAGTTCATCTAATGAATAGAAAACCACACTAAAGTTGTAGAAAATGATGCTGCCAAAAGGACAGCTGACCATGCCCTTCTATCTTAAGGACGTTATTATTCTCTCTTTATCCTATGTATCACATTCATTAAAAGAATTGGAAACTTATAGGAGTAATGGGTTCATGCTCTACTTTCCTTCAACAAAGAGCTATGCATTGTCTTGTATCTTTTCAGACATGGAGGTGCTAGTTAAAGAAGCATAAACCACTGATTTCAATAATAGACCACACCTGTTACATGACCTTCACCCAATCACCTTGGGTTCAGCCAATTAATATGACACCACAATTTATGCACTTGTTAGCTTGTCAGCCATCCTAAATCACAGACATTTTGCAAGTAGTACTTGTGGGTTCAATGAACTTGAACTCCCAAGATACCTTAAAGACAAGATGTATAGGTTAGTTTGTTATGATTGTTATAAATAAAGGGCTTGGCTGGGTCTGGACAGGTAAGCAGGATCTGTGTTGCCTCACCTACTTTAGTGAATCAGTCATGGGCTGGGAGCAAAGTAGCTATGGCTTTGGATAAGACTGTGACTTCACCATCTTTTCCACTTGAGTAGCCAGTTCCAAAACAGGGGAGAGGGCTTTCTGAATAAGAACATTTGGTCTAGACCTCAATTTGGGTCCTCAACACTGGTGTAAAAAGCCAGACATGGTCACACATACCAGCACCTCCATCACTCTGAAGGGTGAAGACAAGAGGGTCATATGAGTTTTCTGACCACCAACATGGTTCCAAGCTTAGTGAGTTCCTGTCTAAAAGGAAGAAGGTGATACAGCTGGACATTCAACCTCCTCCTCCACTTAACTCCTGTACACAAAGTGAACACCCATACACATGACTGTGCTTTTGCCACACATATACACACACAGAGAGACATATGTATGTGTGTGTGTATATATATATATATATATGTATACATACAAATAAAAGTAAATAAAATAAGCCACTTCTTGTAGCTAATTCCAGACTAGGAACTGCCTGACCAAAAGCAACACAATCCTGGTTTTGCACATATAACTGCAATTAATCTGTTATTATTTAATTTGTAATAATATTATTAATCTTGTTATATGACTTGAAATTCTCAGAGATATCTTTCTGGTGAATATAATTCTGGGTTCACTATATCTTTTGTGAACAAACTCTCAAAGACATATGAGATGTAGTTAAAGCTAGGTGAGTGAGTTATAAGGGTTATGTGAGTTATAAAGTTATATTAAACTTACATCTTATTCATGAAAGTACACTAAAGCAATACTTTATTGGCAATTAATTTACCAGTTCTGCATATCATTAGGTTAATTTTCATTTCTTTCTATATTTTATTACCCTTATATAAATCAATGAAGTTTGATGTTAAAATTGTAACAGCCTTATAGAAGTACTTAATAGTATGGGATATTTGTAATTATATGATGAATTCTCAAAAAGTTTGAGTTAGCATGGTTCAATTATATAGATCAAAATCAGTCACATAACAAGTCCTGTGAGATGTCTTTAGGTGACAAATAATAAGGAACTTTAGTTCACTATTTACAGCTAGAAAAACAATTGCTAAACAACTGAAGATTTTCCTGAGATGCCCACAGTTCCCATAGTGCTCCTAGAAAGCAAGGGCCTCAAATATCCACATTTCCTACAAGTTCTTCCAGCACCCTCAGTGAAAACAATAAGAATGAGACACAGAACTGGGCTGAGAAATGGATGCTGAGAATTGAACTCAGGACCTCCGGAAGAGCGGTGCTCTTAACCGCTGAGCCATCTCTTTTCTGTCTTGATAGAGTTATCCACCAACATAGGCACATTGCTATGCTGATACTCACAGGTGCTGCTTCTGTTCCTCAGGATGCCACGTGGCAACCATGACTAACACTTGAACTGAATTGATCACTGGCTTCACTGTATCCTAGATCTTGATCTTCTGGAATCACATAGACACAACCTTATCCTAAATGTCATTAACAGCTAAAAATATGATTATTGAGTTAGTTGTGAAGAAAATAAAAATCTTGACATTTTGATGGAAATGCATCATATACTTTGAAAAGTGAAATAACTAACATTTAGCAAGTACATAGTAAATGGGTAGTGGTACACATTATTACTTACTCATTTAATCCTGAAAAGACACCAGGAAGGGAGAACCTAAGATAATCACTTTTAAATGGAAGAAGTTGAGACATAGAGAAAGCAAGTAACTTCTAATAGTTACAGAAGCAAAGAACCTAGGGAAAGCAAGTAACTTCTAATAGCTACAGAAGCAAAGAACCTAGCAGAAGCAATTTTGGACTGAAGTTGGCACTCTTGACCACTGAGCTAGTATGAAATGGTTCTATAGGATTACAAATATTGTCAGTCTAGACAATGGAAGGAATGAGAACAAGGTCTGTGACATCACACAGACTTGGGTCTACCTCCTCAGTCTACCACTGACTATCTTACATCCTTACACAAATTTCCTTCTTAAGCTCATCACTTTGTCTAGGCTTTTATCTAATAACTAACTCACATGATTTGTTTAAGAATTAACTTAATAATGGACACTGGGCTCAGCCAATGTAACCATGTTTCAAAGCTCCTATGGCACTATAATTGCACACTTTCTAATGAAAGCCTGACCCTCTACCATAGAGAAACATCTGTAATGTTTACAATGAGAAATCCATAAAAAGGAAAGTACACTCTGTGGTTTCCAAGAAGCATCTAAGCCAAGGTTCAGTTGTGGATGGAAGGTTTTGTTGATCTCTAGTGAGCAGTACTTTCTTCAACTTTTTTTATTATTGGGGTACAGGAAATGCCCTATTGGCATGTTTTTAAACTCATTTTTTGTTGCCAAAAGGCAGAAATACAAACAACACACTGCTTGTAATCTGTGCCTCAAGAGATCTGTGAAGAAAATGAAGAAACAAAAGGCTGCAGAGGACTGTGCTGGCCCAGTTCAATACAAAGCTACTTTCGGGGAATGGAAGAAAAGTCACAAGTCATTTCTTCCACGACAAAAGCCAATGTGTATTATTCTAGGGAAAGGACTAAAATACACAGAGCAAAGAGAACTTAAAAAAATTGCTTTAAGGGGAAAAAATAAACAACAAAACCCAGCTCCTGGGGGCAGAAGAGAGACAAAGGCTGAGAAGGAATGCGTAGCACAAGGTCCAGAGTCACACATCATAGGCAAGCAGTTTGAGTCACATCTGCTAGATGAGCATCAGAAGGTCATCGGAAGAATTTTCTATACCAAAGCTTTGTTCAGGAAAGACGATGGTTGGCCTTGATCCTCCCTAGTGTACCAGCCAGCAACACAGAGAGAAGCCTTTCGTAACCATTTCTAATCTCTGCCACTGTCCCTTAATGCTGGGATTACAAGCATGACTCACCAAGCCTGATTTATGTCAATATATTTCAAAAGCCTAAAAAATTTAATGAAGAAATAATATTATTGTGGTGTTTAGGACTAGTAAACATAGAAATTTGGAGCTGAAAATGTCTTTAAACTCAAAATCCAAAAGAAATTATGTTTCCTAAGAATGTCAGGTTTTGTCTCCTCATTAACCATTCCAAAGTGTGTGGAATTAATATGTCAATTTGGCCAGGTCATGGACCCAGATACTTAAATAAAACATCAGTCCTAATATCCTGAGAAGGTATGAGGAAAGAGCCTAATATTTAAATCAGTGGGTGTCAGTCAAGCAGACAAATCTCCAGAATGTTCACTAGCCTCAGGATGACTGCTGAACAACCTTACAGGCAAAGAACATTGAGATTCCCTAAAGAAAAGGCAACTCTTCCCCCATGATCAGTTGGCTGTGGCCTTCACCTGCCACATCAGCTCATTTTTATCTCCAGCTGCCAGCCAGCTCCCCAGTTTCAAACTGGTTAACCACCACAGTCTTGTGAGCCAATCCCTTAAAAACATTCCATCTCCCATCTTCCATTCCTATTTCTAGTCTTCCATAATATGCCATATATTTTCTGTTGGCTCTCTTGACCCTGTAGTGAATACTGATGCATACAGTGTCTCTTGTAACAAATTTTATTTAGCTTAAAATTTTGTAGGTTGGCCATTAGAGCTCTCTTCAACAGTATAGTTCTTTCTGGGCCAGGCTTAGTTGATCTGGGATATCTCTCTCATGCATTTGCAATTAACAATCATCTTTTAATTAAAAATTTAAAGATCTACAAGCTTATAAAAGAATTTCTAGTTTCAAACTAAGTATAGTTGTTTTCACACACACACACACCCCCGTGTGTGTGTGTGTGTGTGTGTGTGTGTGTGTGTGTGTGTGTAAAAATGTTTTTGGCTTAACAACACTTTTAGTTGAGGTAATAATATATTTTTGATTATACTGTTTTCTTTACTTTACAGGATCATAGTAGTTTTTCCTTAAAATTAAAAGGTACTGAAAAATGGCTGTATGAAGATGGAGAAGACCATCTTGCTTCTACAAAGCAAGTGCATGTAGACAAATTGGCCAAATTAAAAATAAGTGACTCTTAAGCAAAGGTATCTGAGCCTCTGTAACTTCCCGAGAGAGGCTCCTCTAAGTAAAGAGCACAAGCTAAAACGAGTCAGGGCTTTCCCCCAGTGTAGCTGAGGCCCAGAGAAAGCAAAGCATCTGCTATATGTGTGAGGAATGGTAAAAATAGATGATTAACATTGAAAGTATTACCCCCATTGAGGTCTTATTTGAAAAAAGTTGTAAATTTACAGAGGAAGTTGGAACATTTTCTTTTGTTTCATCTTTGCATTGTGGACTTTCCTGAATAACTGGGCATTGCAGCTGTCCAGAATGGGTGACTTGAGCAGTGTCCTGGGCTTAGGTCACCCTGGCAGGGATGCAGGTGCTCCTGCTAACTAATTGTGCTTTTAGAGTCTATGTCGCCTAGTTTTTCTGGAATTCAGTGTATAGATCAGGATGGCCTTTAACTCAGGTCCACCATCCTTTGCCTCCCAAGTGCTGGAATTAAAGGCTTGCATCACCGCTTCCCGGCTTCACTGTGCAAAATGTTTTTCTTTGTCATCTGAGAGGTGCCAAGCATAGGAAAGCTGATAATCATTCTAGCCATCTTGGCTAGTGTCATTTCTGTACCTTCCCCAAGCTTAAAAGTTAGACTTTGATTTGGGTCATGTTTAATACAAAGTACTTCAGTATGCTTGTAAAACTCACAAGCTCACCAGAAATCATGAATGTCACTGTTTTAAGTTTTGAAGTTCTCTTTTCCTAAACAGTGTTCATCTAGTTAATTTGGATTAGGACCCAGATATAGTGCACATAGGTCACCTGTGTGACTCATCTATGAGTCATTTTTGACTGACCTATGGTCGCCTTTCCTCTTGTATGTGCTGTAGAGACTGCACATTCTCCATTTGTTGTGGAGTGTGGATTTTGCTACTTTTAAAAAACATTGTATTTTATGTGTACGAATGTTTTGCTTGCATGTGTGTGTCCCTGTGTCTGATGCCCAAAGAAGCCAAAAGAAGAAGTTGGATGCCTTGGAACTGGAGTCACAGACAGTTGTGAGCCACCAATTACAGAGCCATCTCTTAGCCTCCGTTAATTTTTTTCCTTTTTTTCTCATTTTTTTATTATTGATAGAGTCTCAGTTTTTACCCATGTATCCCCTTGTTCAAATGCCCTTCCCCTCCTGACCCTACAAGTCACTCTTCTCCCCATATCCTTATCTCCTCCCCGGCAAGGACAGGAGCTCCCAAGGTCCAAAGGTGGCTTAGTTCAGCATCCACTCTAGACAAATCCACTTTCCTCACCCCAGCATCAAAACTGGCTCAAGTGTTCCTCTGGAGGGAATGGGCTCCAAAGTGCCAGTTCAAGGTGCTTCAGATCCCAAGCTGTTCAGTGTTTGTGGTTTGAAGCTTGGACATGCTTTGCTTTTTGTTTAAAGTCCACTAATGAGTGAATACCTCCCCTGCTTATCTTACTGGGATTGTGAAACCTTCCTCATGAAGATATTCTTCATATCCATCCATTTACCTGCAAATTTTAGGATATCACTTTTTCTTACTGCTGAGTAGTACTCCATTGTGTAGATGTACCACAGCTTGTTAATCCATTCTTCAGCTGAGGGGCATCTAGGTTGTTTCTAGGCTTTTTTTTTTCAATTTCTTTTTTTTTTTCATTATGAATAAAGTCACATTTTCTATCCATGTATATCCTTATTCAAGGTCTCCTCCACTTCCTACCACCTCCAGTCACTCTCTCTTCTCCACATCTATCCATCTCCACCCCAGCATGGGCAGGAAGTCCCAAGGTCCCAATATTGCTCAGTTCAGCATCCACTCCTAGCAGATCCAGTTTACTCACCCCAACATCAAGACTGAGTCAGGTGTTCCTCTAGGGGTAGTGGAATCCAAGGTGCCACTCCCAGGTGTTTCAGATGCAAAGCTGTTCAGGAATTATGGTTTGCAGCCTGGACATGCTTTGCTTTTTGCTTTTTTTGTTTAGAGTCCACTAATGAGTGAGTACATCTCCTGATTATCTTTCTGGGTTTGAGATATCTCGCTCAGGAGGATATTCTCCAAATCCATCCATTTGCCTGAAAATTTTGGGATATCATTTTTTCTTACAACTGAGTAGTACTCCATTGTGTAGATGTACCACAGTTTGTTAATCCATTCTTCAGCTGAGGGGCATGTAGGTTGTTTCCAGGTTCTTGCTATTACAAAAAATGTTGCTATGAACATAGTTGAGCTAATGCCTTTGTTGTGCGACTGTGCGTCTTTAGGGTATACACCCAGAAGTGGTATTACAGGATCCTTGGGGAGATGGATTCTCAGTTTTCTGAGAAACCACCATACTGCATTCCAGAGTGGCTGAACAAGCTTACACTCCCACCAACAATAGAGGAATGTTACCCTTGCTCCACAGCCTCTCCAGCATAGGCTGTCATCTGTGTCTTTTATCTTAGCCAATGTGACAGGTATCAGGTGGTATCTCAAAGTTGTTTTGATTTGCATTTCTCTGATGGATAAAGAAGTTGAGCACTTTTTCAAGTGCCTTTCAGCCATTTGTAATTCTTCTGGTGAGAATTTCCTTTTTAATTCTTAACCCCATTTTTTGATTGGGTTATTCAAGGTTTTGGGCTCTAGTTTCTTGAGTTCTCTATATATTTTAGAGATCAGTACTTTTTCCATTCTGTAGGCTGTCATTTTTTCCTATTGACAGTGTCCTTGCATTACAGAAGCTTCTCAGTTTCATGAGGTCCCATGTATTGATTTTTGCTCTTAGTGTCTTGCCACTGGTGTTATATTTAGGAAGTGGTCGCCTGTGCCAGTTAGTTGGAGGGTATTTCCCATTTTCTTTTCTATCAAGTTCAGAGTGGCTGAATTTATACTGAGGTCTTTGATCCACTTGGATTTGAGTTTTGTGCAGGGTGACAGGCTCAGATCTATTTGCATTTTTCTACACACTACCAACCAGCTATGCCAACACCATTTGTTAAAGATACTATCTTTTTCCAATGAATATTTTGGGCCTCTTTGTCGAAGATCAGATGTTCATAGGTTTTTGGGTTAATGCCTGAATCCTCAATTCTATTCCATTGATCCACAAGTCTGTTTTTATGCCAGTACCAGGCTGTTTTTATTACTGTAGCTCTATAGTATAACTTGAAGTCAGGGATGGTGATACCTCCTGAGGTTCTTTAGTTGAGCAAAATTGTTTTGGCAATCCTGGCTTTCCTGTTATTCCAAATGAAATTGAGTATTGTTCTTTTCAGGTCCATAAAATATTGTGTTGAGATTTTGATGGGCAGTGCATTGAATCTGTAGAGTGCTTTTGGTAGAACTGCCGTTTTTACAAAGTTGATCCTACCTATTCAGAAACATGGGAGAGCTTTCCATTTTCCGAGATCCTCTTCAATTTCTTTCTTCATTGACATAAAATTTTTGTCAAATAGATCTGTTACTTCTTTGGTTATAGTTACTCCAAGGTATTTAATGCTATTGCAGCTATTATAAAGGGTGATGTTTCCCTTATTACTTTTTCAGCCCTTTTATCTTTAGTGTATAGAAGGGCTACTGATTTCTTTAATCTTGTATCCTGCTACATTGCTGAAGGTGTTAAGCAGCTGTATGAGTTCCCTGGTAGAATTCTGTGGGTCACTTATGTATACAATCATAGCATCTGCAAATAGAGATAGTTTCATTTCTTCTTTTCCAATTTGTATCCCCTTAATCTCTTTTCGTTCTCTTATTGCTTTAGCTAAAACTTTGAGAACTATATTGAATAGATAAGGAGAGAGAGGATATCCTTGTCTAATTCCTGATTTTAGTGGGATTGCTCTGAGTTTTTCTCCATTATGTTTGATGTTGTCTGTTGGCTTCTTGTAAATACCCTTTATCATATTTAGGTATTTCCACTGTGTTCCTAATCTCTCCAGGGCTTTTATCATAAAGGAGTGTAGGATTTTGTCAAAGGCTTTTTAAGGATCTAAGGACATGATCATGTGGTTTTGTTCCTTTAGTTTGTTTATATGATGGATAACATTTACAGTTTATCATATGTTAAACCAACCCTGAATTTATAGTATGAAGCCTACTTGGTCGTGATGGATGATATTTTTTATATATTGTTGCATACAGTTTGCCAAAATTTTGTTGAGAATTTTAGCATCAATATTCATGAGAGAAATTGCTCTGTAATCCTCCTTCCTTGTTGTGTCTTTGAGTGGCTTGGGTTATCCTGGCCTCATAAAAGGAATTTGGCAACATTCCTTCAGTTTCTACTCTGTGAAATAGTTTGAGGAGTAATGGTAGTAATTCTTCTTTGAATGTCTGGTAGAATTTGGCACTGAAACCATCTGACCAGGGCTTTTTTTACTTGGGAGACTTTTAATGACAGCTTCAATTTCCTTTATGGTTATATGTCTGTTTAGGTAATTAATCTGATCTTCACTTAATTTTGGTAAATGGTACGTGTCCAGAAAGCTGTTCATTTCTTCTATGTTTTCCACTTTTTGTGGAATGTAGATTTTCAAAGTATGACCTGATAATTCTCTGGATCTCCTGGAGGTCTGTTGTTATGTCTCCCTTTTCATTTCTGATTTTGTTGATTTGGATACTCTCTCTCTTCTTTTTAGTTAGTTTGGATAAGGGTTTATCTAACTTGTTGACTTTCTCAAAGAACCAACTCCTTGATTCATTGATTCTTTGTATTGTTCTTTTTGTTTCAATTTTATTGATTTCAGCTCTAACTTTGATTATTTCCTGCCATCTACTCCTTCTAAGTGAGTTTGCTTCTAATTGTTCTAATGCTTTCAGCTGAGCTGTTAGGTCTCTAGTGTGGAATTTCTCTAGATTTTTCATATAGGCATCTAGTGCTATGAATTTTCCTCTTAAGACTGCTGACATTGTGTCCCACAAGTTTGGGTACATTTAAATTCTAGGAAGACTTTGATTTCTTTCTTAATTTCTTCATTGACCCAGAGGTGGTTCAGCTAGGTGATGTTTTCTTTCCATAAGTTGGTAGGCTTTCTGTGATTTTTTGATGTTGCTGACCTTTAACTTTAGGCTCTGGTGGTCCGATATGATACAAGGGATTATTTTCAATTTTTTGTATCTATTCATATTTGCTCTATGACCAATTATGTGGTTAATTTTAGAAAATGTTCCATGAGGAGCTGAGAAATATGTATATTCCTTTGGATTTGGGTGGAAGCTTTTTTTTCTTGTTTATTTATTTTGTATTTATCAAAAAAAACAGTAAAATGAATTTAAAATGCTGAAAAGTTAAGAATAACTATAAAGAAGATAAAAATCATAAGCATGACTTATCAAGGGTGATAATGCAAATAAGATTGCTACACATATATTTACTTTGTGTTCAGCTTTCCCTCTGAATTTTTTTCCAGCTTTTATAAATATCTATTAAATCCATTTGTATCATTACCTCTGTTAGACTTCTTAATTCTCTGTTGAGTCTTTGTTTGGTTGACCTATCCAGGGGTGAAAGTGGGGTATTGAAGTCTCCCACTATTAGGGTGTGAGAACTGATATGGGATTTTAGCTTTAGTAGTATTTCTTTTACATAGGTACGTGCCCTTATATTAGGGACATAAAATTCAGGATTGAAATCTCTTCTTGATAAATTGTTCCTGTGATGAATAAGTAATGACCATCTTGGTCCCTTTTAAATGCTTTTAGCTTAAAGTCTATTTTGTTAGATATTAGGATGGCAACTCCAGCTTGTTTCTTAGGACCATTTGAATCGAAAATCTTTTCCCAACCCTTTACTCTGAGCCTGTGTCTGTCTTTGTTGTTATGTGTGTTTCTTGTATGCAGCAGAAGGATGGCTTCTGTTTTTGTATCCATTTTGTTAGTGTGTGCCTTTTTATAGGTGAGTTGAGTCCATTGATATTAAGGGATATTAGTGATCACTGATTGATGTTTCCTGCTATTTTTGGTAGTAGTTTCTGTGTATTTCCTTTCTCTGGGCTTTTCTTCTGTGGGATTATTGACTGTTTGTGGTTTCATGGGTGTATCTGGGATCTTTAGGTTGAGTTTTCCCTCTAATGCTTTCTGGAGGGCCGGATTAGTAGATAGGTATTGTTTTAGTCTGACTTTGTCATGAAATACCTTGTTTACTCCATCTATGGTGATTGATAATTTTGCTGGATAAAGTAGTCTAGATTGGCAGCCATGCTCTTTTAGTGTCTGTATAACTTCTGACCAAGCCCTTCTTGCTTTCATCGTTTCCATTGAATAGTCAGGTGTTATTCTGATGGGTCTGCCTTTATAAGTAAATTGACCCTTTTCTTTTGCACCTCTTAAAATTTTTTCTTTGTTCTGTATGTTGTACAGCTTGACTATTATGTGACAAGCAGACTTTTTAGGGGGTCATATCTAATTGGTGTTCTGTAAGCTTCTTGTATCTTTATAGATATCTTCTTATCTTATAAGTTGGTAGGCTTTCTGTGATTTTTTGATGTTGCTGACCTTTAACTTTAGGCTCTGGTGGTCCGATATGATACAAGGGATTATTTTCAATTTTTTGTATCTATTCATATTTGCTCTATGACCAATTATGTGGTTAATTTTAGAGAATGTTCCATGAGGAGCTGAGAAATATGTATATTCCTTTGGATTTGGGTGGAAGCTTTTTTTCTTGTTTATTTATTTTGTATTTATCAAAAAAAAGGCATTTCCTTCTTTAAATTAGGAAAGTTTTCTTCTATGATTTTTATTGAATACATTAACTGTGCCTTTGAGCTGGTATTCTTCTCCTTCTTCTATTCCTATTATTCTCAGGTTAGGTCTTTTCATAGTGTCCCAGATTTCCTGAACATTTTGTTTTATGGATTTTTTTGGTTTTAGTATTTTCTTTGACTGATGTATCTATTTCTGATATTGAGTCTTCCACTATAGAGATTCTCTCTTCCATCTCTTGGATTCTGTTGGTTATGCTTGTATCTGTAGTTCTAGTTCTTTTCTTCAAATTTTATATTTCTGCCTTTGCCTCATTTTGTGTCTTTTTTATTGCTTCTATTTTAGTTTTTAGTTCCTGGAATGTTTCTTTCATTTTTTGGTTTACCTTTTCTTGGTTTTCTTTCCAGGATTTGTTCATCTCTTCCAATTTTTTGTTTGTATTTTCTTCTATTTCTTTAAGGGAATTTTTTATATCTTCTTTGAAGGCTTCAATAATCTTCATAAAGGTGTTTTTGGTTTTGTTTCCTTCTGTTTCCTCTTCATTGCTCTCTTCAGGTCTTGTAGTTGTAAAACCACCAGTTTCTTCTGGTGTTGCCTTGTTGTTCTTTATATTATTATATGTATTTTCGCACTGGTGTCTGCCCATGGCTTCAGTGGTTCACAATTAGGCACCTCCTAGTCAGTTGTGGCAAGAGGGCTTGTGTGTCTCCTGTCTCCTCTGAGCAAGTGGTCTGCTCATTCTCTGACTCTGCTCTTGACAGGTATGTGAATTTCAAATCCTCAGTCCTTCTCTGATGATGCAGTTCACCCTGGAGGCAGGTCCCACTATGCAAGGTCCCTTTTTTTAGGTGTGGCTGGAGGAGCCCCTTCCAGCCAAACCCTAGTTCCTGTCTGCTATGGTCTGCTATGGAGAGATGAGATCAGAGTCTAAGGATTGACCCTGGACATCTGCTAAAATGAGCCTTAGTGTGTTGCCACAGAAAGCCTTGAGTACTTAACTAGAGTTCTGACATTTCTCTGGAAAAAAAAAATAGTGTCAAAATAATTTAAGTGGAAAATTATTTATGCTTTAAAAAAAGTCTGAGTATAGCTTCATCTAGGATAGGAGGAAACAAACAAGCCAAATTAGTTGCTCCATTTAGCAGCAATTAAAGACACAAGGTTAAGGCCATGCAAAAAGAAAAGACTGCTGAGAGCCAGCAAGGCATGTGATCCACATGACTTAGGTGACTGCAGGAGTGCCGTGGCCAGGCCGTCCTCCAAAACGGGCCTTGACATGTTTCTCAACCAGGTTCCTGAATTACCATGTTGATGACACTCTCTCATGAATCTGCTTGATTGCTGATCCTGTTATTATTCCTGGAATACTTAAAATTTTTAATACAAGTGCAGCGAGCCGCCTCTGTCCTGCAGAACGACGAGTCACCACAACGCACGATTCTTCTCGGATCACACTTTATTGGAGTTACAGCTCAGTTGTGAAATGGTGGAAAGAAGACGCCGAGCCTGAAATTCAGCATGCTTATATAGGGGAGCCTGGCGCGTGATTGGTGCGCAACACAATGCCTCATTAACATACAGCTGGTGATTGGTTCAAAGTAGCCTCATTAGCATATGGCTGGTGATTGGCCCAAAATAATGGCTTATTAACATATTTGAGGACCGCATCAGATAGGTCCTTTCTCAACGCCATAGGCACATCGGATTGGTCACTACTTGATGCCTAATTAGCATAAGCGGCTATAGAATGTTCCGGCAAGCTGTGCAAAGGCAAACCGCGCCCTACATCTCCCCCTTTTTTGTTTTCTAAAGGCACAAACAGGATATAGCCCATACAGGTGTTCACCTCATGATGTGCCCACCGCTCAAAGGCTGTTTCCTGCTGCCAGGATCCCTGAGACGCCTTCCTGATTGCAAGGCCAATAAAGGCGGCAGGGTGCAAAGGCCGTCTCAAAGGAGAATGATTCCCTATAGAGGTGCAATGGCAGCTAAGGCCTCTCTGTGCAAGGGCAATCACTGTAAATTCTTAAGGGCGGAGAGCCAGGCTGCGGGGGAATGCCCTGCATCAACGGCCAAAAGTGCCTGAGTGAGTAGTACCTTTTCTCGACGTGCTCTGATGCGAATACGGCAAACTAGCCAGAGGCAAAAGGCAATCCCGAATAAACAGCAGGCTGCAAAAATTCCTACTCCCACCCACTCCTTGAAAAAGGAAAAGGCAGAAGAGAGCCAAGAAGTAAAGTCCCCAAGTGTAACAGGTTCCAATCTCGTAGCATTCAAACACGCGATCAGGAACTTTTGCTTGAGAATCATCTTCTCGGCTTCCATAGACTAACTTCCGCTTAGAAATTCTCCGATTCTTCGGCTTTCATTCAGGGCATCTGAAACTACAAGATGTGTAACACAAACATGCCCTAACTTCTGTACACAGCCCACTTGTATTGTGTCGTATACATCTTCAATAGCCTCTTCTAGTAAATTACTCTTTCGTTGGTGGCAAGGATACCACTCAACAAGTGCGAATTAAACTGTACTTGCTCCTCGAAAATTTGTGAAGTTTGAGCCACAATATCATTAATTTCCTGAGCAGATTTGACTTTGGCTGGCCATGGCTACACCTGCAGTAATTGCTGCAGCTGCTGAAATGGCTATGGCAGTCACAATAGCGGCCGTAATGCCAAAGTCTCTCTTATGGCGTAACAGACTCATCATAGGAAACTGCTCTGGATCAGCTTCCACAGGCATAGGGACAAAGGTAGGCATTCTAACAACTACTGCTGTAGTCACTACTGATCCATTCCAACACTCTGCTAACCAACAACTGCCTGAAGTGGTGCAGTCTTTACTAGAGTTAGTCAGGAGAAACATAAAAGGTGGTTTCAAACACACCAGAGCTGCTGACCCTCTGTAATTGCTAACCTCATTGTTATAAGATGTTAATTTTAATTTCATCCTTGCTCTATGACCTGACTTCACCACACCAGTCACATTATAAACCTTACCCAAGGATCCTTGCAAGTTCGCAAGAGCAGAAATATCTGCACTGGCCCCTGCCTCATTAATCAATACCCAGGAAAAGAATGGCCATCATTCAGCAAACCAAGTTGCGTTCTCCGATTTCTCAACACTTCCCATATAGGGTCTCAATCCAGGAGAGAATTCAAATCCTGGACTAAGCTATCTACTTCCCCAAGTTCTATCTTGACAGGAAGTGAAGGTAGGAAAACTACTTATCAATGGTTGACAATAGGGAGCAACTATAGGTTTTGTTGTATTTTGTCTATTCTTATTACGGTTATGTAATGGAACTATCCCCTCATGGATCAGGATTGTGGTGGTAACCTTCACCTCGTGATTTCCATTAACTCCTGATCCTGTGCCAGAGGCGGAACCAGTAGCTATCTGTTCCAAAGCCTCAGTTAACATTTGCACGGGAACTTGATTGTCTTTTAGGGGGTTTACCCAATGAGTCAAGTTTTTTCTAGCTAGAAAAATACAGTCATCAGCCTCTTTAAAACTAAAGCAAAATGACTGATTCAGACTAATATTACTAGCATTATATTTTACCCAATTGGTGGAAAGAGGCTGGGCACAAGGGACATCTAATTCACATGAGGTGGAAAATATCGTAGGAAGAACTTTGGACTGAGCATGGACTGGCATAGGTAATGGCCAGGTCCAACTAATCCCCCAGAGTATCATCTTCTCTGCATGAATCAGGGGGAAGACGGTCAGGAGTATCCATATCAGCTTCATCCTTAGAGTCGTCTTCAAGGCGTCTCGTCAATCTTGATGGCACCCAAACTGGCTCCTGATTCTGTGGAGAAACACATAAAGATCCCCTGGATCGAACAATAACTCGATCCGGGCCTCGCCATTGATTAGAAAGTACATCCTTCCACATAACTTTGCCTTGATTGTTGGGTTCTGACGTCATATGACGTTCAGCGACGGTTTCATTTTTATCATTTAAAGTTAAAAAATTTATAGTGAGTAAGGCAAGAGAAAGCCTTTGTTTGGGGGTGCAATTCTCTGCTATTCCCCCTTTTTGTTTTTGTAGGAAATTCTTGAGCGTACAATTCGCTCACTCCATTATCCCTTGCCCTTGCGGATTATAGGGCAGGCCTGTGATATGTTTCACTTGCATTTTGTGACAAAATGAAGCAAAACTCTTAGATGTATAAGCTGGCCCGTTGTCGGTTTTCAGTGTATCGGGCTTACCCCAAGCTGCCCAAGCTTCAAGGCAGTGGGTAATGACATTGTGAACCCTTTCTCCAGAAAGAGGTGTAGTGTGCATTATTCCAGAACATGTATCAATGGAAACATGCACATACTGAAGCTTTCCAAAGGATGGAACATGGGTAACATCCATCTGCCAAATTTCAAGTGGAAAAATGCCTCTGGGATTAACTCCTATCTTTTGAGCAGGCAAGAATTGCACACAAGCAGAACAGCTTTTCACAATATTCCTAGCTATTTCCCTAGAAATCTTAAATTTAGTTCTTAAAACAGCAGATGAAACATGGTATAAGCTATGAAACTCTCGTGCTTGTGTTTCAGAGTCCAATGCCACAAAAGCACGCGTTGCCAGATCAACTTGTTCATTGGCTTTTGCCATAGGACCAGGCAACAAAGAATGTGCTTGGATATGAGTAATATAAAAGGGATTGGATCGATGAAAAATCTCACCTCTTATTCCTGCTAAAAGTGAGGCTACCATACTAGAGGGTTTAATATAGGAAACAATTTCTAAATTTTTAACAGCATTCACCACATATGATGAATCTGACACCAAATTAAAAGACTCAGGAAAACATTTAAAAACTTCTAAGACTACTTGACATTCTGCGATTTGGGGAGCATTTGGACGGCACTCAACAGTTACAGGTGAGCCTCCTTGCACCATGTAGGTGCCTTTCCCAGTCTTAGACCCATCTGTGTAGATGGTTAAGACATTGCTCAATGGTTGCTCCCTCGTGATTCAAGGAAACAACACAGGCTGTTGAACTACGAATCTTAAAAGTTCACTTTTAGGCAAATGATTATCAATTGTACCAGAGAAGACACAAACCAATATAGCCCATTCTGAGGTAGTGGCAGCCAATATCTCTACTTGTTCTTTTGTATAAGGAACTATAAGTCTGTCAGGTGTCTTAGCAAAAGATGCAATAGATTGTTTAATGCCTAATAACGCAACCTCAGCTGTCATAGATGGATAGTAAGACAAGGTTCTCATCCCTGTAGATTTAGTATGAATCCACAGTAGAGGCCCTTCTTGCCAAAGAACACCAGTTGGAAAGCCTAAAGTGGGGAGTATACACATCCAAATGGACTTGGATTCATCACAGCGCACCAACTGTGCCTTAGTAATTGCTTGCTCTACCTTTTGAAGTGCTATCTGAGCCTCTGGGGTTAGCTGACGTGAGGAATTAAGATCTGGATTTCCCTCCAAAATATCAAATAAGGGTTTAAGCTCAAAGCGAGTTAATTTCAAATATGGTCGAATCCAATTTATATCCCCAAGCAATTTTTGAAAATCATTTAAAGTTCTTAAACAATTGGTCCTAATTTCTACCTTTTGTGGTCTAACATGTGCATTCTGAATAATAGCTCCTAAAAATTCAATAGATCCTCCCTTCTGTATCTTCTCCGGAGCAATAAATAAACCTTTATCTTTTAATTCTTTGGTTAACAAACTTAACGCTAATTCTAACAACTCCATAGAAGAGGCTGCAAGCAAAATATCATCCATATAATGTACAATCCTAACACGAGGAAATTTATCTCTTACTGGCTGTAAAGCTCTATCTACATAAAGCTGACACATGGTAGGACTATTGGCCATATCTTGAGGAAGAACAACCCACTGATATCACTTATCGGGCTGTTCATGATTAATAGAGGGTAAAGTAAAAGCAAATCTTTCCTTATCCTGACTATTTAGGGGAATGGAAAAGAAACAATCTTTAATATCTACTGCTACAACAGACCAATTTTTTGGAATAGCTGTTAACGCTGGTAGACCCCTCTGAATGGGTCCCATGACTTGCATTTGTTGATTTATAGCACGCAGATCGTGAAGTAAACGCCATTTTCCTGATTTCTTTCTAATAACAAATATGGGAGTATTCCAAGGAGACTGCGAGGTCTCTAAGTGCCCTAACTGTAACTGTTCCTGAACCAACATAGAAGCCGCTTCTAATTTTTCTTTCGACAAAGGCCACTGAGGTACCCACACAGGTGCAGTGGTCATCCATGAAATAGGAATCATAGGCTCAGTGACCCCTATGAAAAACCCAAGCCTTGCCGATTGATGTTTCCTTGAGCCTCTATTGGCGTTGTAATGCCTTGTAAATTACGTCCTAACCCTTTGCTTGGAACAAACCCTGATCTAATCATAATATTTTTTGCTGCGTCAGAATAATCGTTAGTAAGCTTAAGATTCATTTGACTCTGGATATCCCTGCCCCACAGATTGATTGGTAGTCCTTCAACTACAAAAGGCTGAAACTTCCCTTTTTGGTCCTCTGTTTCCCATGTTAATTCCTTAGAGCTAATTCTAGGAGCATCTGCGTAACGCAAACCTTGCAAGGTCTGTGAAGATGTTTGAAGTGGCCATGATCGTGGCCAATCTCTAATTGTAATTATACTTCTGTCTGCTCCAGTATCTACCAACCCCTGAAATTTTCTCCCTTCTATTATAAGATCAAGCATAGGGCAGTCATTAAGAGATAGTGACAAAAAGCCCAAATCCACTCCGGTGGATCCAAAGCCCTTGGATCCCCGTTCTGTTGAACATGCAGGATAATTGTCATGGAAAGAAGGCAAAATTAATAATTGTGCAATGCAATCACCAGGAGTTATAGTAATTATCCCTCGAGGGGATTGACACATTACTTTGATGACTCCAGTATAGTCTGGATCAATAACTCCAGGCATAACAATGAGTCCTTGTAAGGTGGAAGAGGAACGGCCTAACACTATCCCAACTGTCCCTTTTGGGAGTGGTCCTTGCATGTCTGTATCTAAGGGTTGTATTCCCATGCCTGTTGTTAGTACCATTCTGGATGTGGCACAGAGGTCCAGCCCTGCGGAGCCTGATGTGGCTCGTCGTGGGGCCTGAGTGGTTGGAGACTCACTTCCTCGTGGGCCCCAAATATTTTCGGGCCCTGAGACCAGGGGCCCGCTACCCCATTTTTTGGACTAGCTACGTGGGCAGCAGGTTGAATGGGTTGCCCATTAATGTCCTTAACAGACCTACATTCGTTTGCCCAGTGTTTACCCCTTTTGCATCTTGGGCATGTCCCTGGATTCCTCACTCCTTGAGGCGGTTTTGTCCTTGTCATAGGGGCAGCCTCTCGGCACTGTCTTTTAATATGTCCAGGCTTGCCGCACTGAAAACACACCCTGCTGCTGTTAACACCTTTATTACTGCGAAAAGCAGCCACCACAGCAGCAGCGAGTCCTGCATTTGACAAAGGTCCTCTGATTTCTTGGCACGTTTTTAACCAATATTCTAAGTCCTTTCCTTTGTGTGGGGTGATAGCCCTACGACACTCTTTTGTACACTGCTCATAAACTAATTGCTTTACTAGCGGCAGTGCAGTTTCCACATCACCAAAAATTCGTCCCGCTCCATCCATCATTCTAGCTACAAAGTCTGAAAATAGCTCTGTGCTACCCTGAATTATTTTTGTTAAGTTCCCTGCGACCTCCCCCTTATTAGGAAGGGCTCACCAAGCCTTCATATTGATTGTGTTTATTTGAATATAAACCTCCACAGGATATGCTGTCTGATTATTTATCCACTGTCCTTGACCTAAAAGCATATCTACATTCCATGCGGGCTGTCCATTGGCAGTGTTCTCTTTGGCCTGACTATGTGCCAAATCAGTCACAATTGACTTCCAATCTAAATATTGCCCTATAGTTAAACAGGCTCTGGCAATGTCTTGCCAATCAGTGGGTGTTAAAGCATTGCGCGTAAGGTGCTGCAGCAACATGATGGTATAGTTAGCAGCCACACCGTCCCTCTTTGCTGCCTCTGCAAGATCTTTAATAATCTTATGGTTGATTACATCATAATATCGACCACAGGCGACTGGATCCTCAAATACTGGGAAGGCGGTGGTTACCCTAGACCACGCCTCTTGGGAGATGAATGTACATCCCAACTTGTTCTCCAAAGGAGGGGGAGCAGTAGCTCCAGCCTTTGCAGGATTGAAAAGTGGTGATCGACTGAGCGGCAGAGGATCACAACACTCTCGCTCCACAGCTACAGCCACCTCCTTTAAATCTTCCTCCTCCTCAGGTTCTAACTCATCTTGAGATATCTCTAAACCTTTAAACTCATCTAGGACTGGATACAGTCCTGACACTGGTGCTGAATTTTTCTTTTCCTTATTCTTTTTCTTAGGCCTATCCTTTGTAGTCCCTGCACTTTCATTTTCTGATGCGCTATCCTGGCATATACTGAGTGCCTTACGTCCTCGCTGAATAATGTCCTCATATTTCCTGCCCTTTAGGCAATAATAAATCATACGCCATAGCGGAAGGGTGCCTCGGGAAAGTGTTCCCTCGGTGTTACGTTTTTCTAAATCCCTGCCTAGTTTTTCCCAGGATGAAACAGTCAAACTGCCTGACACCCCAAACCACGGAGCGCTGCTTTCGATGTTTTCCAGCAGCCTATTTATGGCTCTGCGGGAAAGCTTTAGCCCTCGGCTACTCAATATGGCCTGAATAGGCTCGTGGAACTCAGTCGTGTGGTCGGCAGACAATTTGTTCCCCATCCTGCGCTCTGATCTTATGAGCGACTTACTAGATTGGACACACGTCTGATTTATCACACGGCCAGGGAAGGCACTCTTTGCCTGGTTGATGGCACCGCAGCCACACGCAGGCGAGTAAAATAAGGACAACTACGATGAAAAATACTGCAGCGAAGATTTCAGGCTCCAGACCTCCTAGGAGGACGCGCATATCTGGACTACTCACCGACGATCCTCTCCGTGCGTCGGTCCACTCCGACGATCCTCTCCGGGCGTCGGTCCACTCCGTGTGTCGAGTTCTGAATCGGTCATCTCTGTGAAGGCGCGAAGATTCCCGGGTTTCGGCACCACTCTGCGGCGAGCCGCCTCTGTCCTGCAGAACGACGAGTCACCACAATGCACGATTCTTCTCGGATCACACTTTATTGGAGTTACAACTCAGTTGTGAAATGGTGGAAAGAAGACGCCGAGCCTGAAATTCAGTCTGCTTATATAGGGGAGCCTGGCGCGTGATTGGTGCGCAACACAATGCCTCATTAACATACAGCTGGTGATTGGTTCAAAGTAGCCTCATTAGCATATGGCTGGTGATTGGCCCAAAATAATGGCTTATTAACATATTTGAGGACCGCATCAGATAGGTCCTTTCTCAACGCCATAGGCACATCGGATTGGTCACTACTTGATGCCTAATTAGCATAAGCAGTGATAGAATGTTCCGGCAAGCTGTGCAAAGGCAAACCGCGCCCTACATACAAGGAAAAAAGAATTAATGAAGAATTATCATATGGCTACAAAAGATTCCTGAGAAAATTGGTTACTCCATGTTCTTCTCTGTCCTCATTGTAGAACTCTAACTGAAAATTTTGACTCTGGGTTAAACAGACAGGATAGAAACAGAATGATGTTGCTCTCCCAACAAAGAAGATAAAACAGTCTTCTAAGAATATTCTTTATCTAGAGCCAACAGTTCTCAACCCTTTTGGTAAACCTGAATTTTCAAAAATATTTACATTACCATTCATAACAGCAGCAAAATTACAGTTTTGAAATAGCAACAAAAATAATTTTATGGCTGGGGGTCATCACAACATGAGAAACTATTAAAGGATCACATTAGGAAGGTTAAAAACCAAAGGCCTAAAAAATAATGTGCTTGTGCTGGAGTTTTGGCCCATTAGCTACATGTTTCTAAACTTTATTGCTGTAGAAGAAAACCAAATAGATGAAGGTGAACAGAGCAGAGAGACACCTCAGCATTTAGCAGCCTTTCCAGGTTCAAATCCCATGAAGATGGTAGAGTAAGTATAGAGAGTTAACAGAATATATTGGCTACAGCACACTTTCTTTAGTCTTTTCATCAAAGAATCTAACTGGCAAATTGGCACACCCCAGAGTAGAGCAAAGGTGATGAGTGTTAGATCAGGAGCTCTTAGAAACTGCTCTACAGAGATGCATAGCTAAGCACCAGGTTGAGCTGGAGAGAGAGAGAGAGAGAGAGAGAGAGAGAGAGAGAGAGAGAGAGTGTATATGAGCAAAGGGATTAGGATCATGCAGAGGAGACCCACAGAGATGGTTCACCCAAACTATTGGGAGCTCACTGACTCTGAAATAATTGCTGAGGAACCTTAATAGAAAGGAACTAAACCCTTCAAAGGTAGATGACTGTCAAATGGCATGGGCAGTTTGTGGAGCCTCTTGCAATAGGATCAGAGTATGTTCCTGGTGTATGAACTAACATCTCAGAGCCCATTCCCTACAGACGAACATCTAACTCAGCCTTAATACTGTGATGAGGGACTCAGACCTACCTCTACTGGATATGCCAGACTGACCTGACCCACCTTGGGACTCCTTGTGCTCCTTGGGGAATGGATGGGAAGATAGGATGGAGGAAGGCTAGGGGAGGACTGGGAGGGACTGGGAGGAGGGAAGAGAGAGGGAGTAGTGGTAGATATGAAAAAAACTTTAAATTTAAAAAAAATGGGAAAAATAGAAACTGCTGCACAATCTTCATCCTGATGCAATCATTCATCTGTGAATTTCATCCATTTCTACAAAAATGCCAGGGGTTTCACAATCACCATTTCCACATGAAGCTCTCACCTCCCTGATGATCTCTGTCTCTGATTTCCTGGGGTCACTGCAAACCTTATTTGGTTTTGCTTAACAGTGACTGGCCTTTTGTTCTAGGAGGAAATAGTTGTCTGTTGGTTTTGTGTTTACCAGCAAGCAGTTTTGTGCCCTCATTTCCAAATCAGAGGTAAATAATATAGAATGTTCACTGATTCTGAAATGTGAGAAAAACACAGACAGAAATAAGATAAGGAAGGTTCTACATCACCTGTCAATAAACTTTTCAGAAACAGTATCTCACAGACCTAAGAGCCAACACAATGATATTATGGTTTGTTAAAAAGGAGCTCTCTAAAACCTAAACATGGGACCACAATATTACCTTCAATACATATCAAGAGCTCAGTTATCATTGGATTACTTGGCCCCTGCACAGAACAGAAAATAGATAGCTGAAAGAGATATTAGAAATAAATGCTAGCAAATAGAAAAAGAACTATAAACATGGACCTTGAGAGCTATGAGAACAAGACAGGCCATTTCTCCACATCAAGACATCATTTCCCTCCACATATCTCAGAAGCAAGAACATCTACTGCAATGGGAAATCTACAAAGGAAAAGGAGAGAGAATTCTGAGAGAATGAGTCCATCTCTTTCTTTACATGTCTTTATTTATTCCTTAATATGAGATAAAAATGGTCTATCAGAGAAGTCAGCTCCCTTCTACTGGTCACTGGCTCTCAGAAGCAAGAACCAGATATTGGGAAACTTGTTCCTCAACATCTGTTCAAACATCAATGCTTCTTGACAATGCCTTTGTTTTTGAGGTGAGTAACAAAGGCAATTGTATTCTTTTGTCCTCACAGGAGGTCCATCTGGGCAGGTCTCAGCAGCTTTGATTGACTGTCCCTGTGAAGAGGGTGATAAGCATGCCAGCATCTTTCAGCCACACCCATAAGTTTGAATATGAATACACTAGGAAACCCAAGTCAGCTATTCATACAGCATATACACAAATATAACCTCTATTTCTCTTCTGTCATTGATTCCTGTGAGATCTGATGATTAAAAAAAATGAGATTTGGGATTGTTGTGGATTTAATTTTACCCCTCACCCTAAATATATATGTTGAAATCCCAACTCTCAGTTTCTGGAAATGAAGTCTTTTAAAAAACGATGTTTAACTGAATATCTCTGTCTTCCTTTGTAAGAAGGCTGCAGACACAGAGACAGACACACAGAGAACACAACATGAAGATGGATGATTTTAAGAGCTACCTAAAAGCCAATCAGAGCAGATATTTCCAGGAAACTGACCAGAAGCTAGTAAAAGGCAGGGAACTATTCCTCTAAGTTTCAGAGGGACCATGACCAAACATGGACAAGGTACACATGTATGCATTCAGGCAAACACTCATGTGCATAAAATAAACCTAAAACTGTGAGCCATTTCTATACTCTATATTTTTCTCTTCACATATTTTCTCTTACAGTATGGCCCAGTAAGAGTGCTCATAAAAATATTCACAAGGATTATTTTATAAATATTAAATCATATAGGGGTAGAAATGTTGTGCAGTAGAAACGTGTTTAATTAGTCTTTATTTTTATGTTCTTTTATTCTTAATTCTTAATCAGGAGGTACTCAATATGCTTTCTAATGCTTTCCTTCACAACTAGTTAAAATTTCAAAATGTTAAAGGTGCAAATGGGTAACTTTCATTTACTTAAAAAAAAAAACCATTCATGTGAAATACCCAAGTCCCCACAATTACTAGGTAAATAAAACATTATTGCACACATTATAAGAGGAGAGGCTTTTATTTGGATTTGGGCAGTTTCAATAGTGCAATATAATAGTCTACTTTTCACACCATTCAGCCTGATTTATGCAGGAAAAGAAAATGGCAGAATTTTGAAAACTTTCTTATATCTTTATATCTTATAGCTATATTACTTTGCTGGACCATTTAGGATCAACATAATTAAGTACAATGCATGAAATTTTATAAATATTTTAATAATAACATGTAACTATTCCAAAGAGAGAAATAAGGAAGGGAGATGCTTTTCTGGCCTGGGCTTTCAACAGAAAATATGCATACACAAAAACATCCATTTGGAGAACTATAGAAACAGGAATTGTATTGCAGATCCCTTGGAAACTATTAGGATAGGCCCAGAAAATCTTGACTTCATGCTGAATTATGGCTTTTCTCATCAATATTCTATTAGCAAGAGTTCTTAACTTAGAGGTAACAAATTTAATTGTAGCACATCAATGAAAAGCATCTCTACTCATTGATTTTTTTAGTTGCTATCATGAAAGCTAACTCTATAACTTCCTAGAATGACCTAAAGTGGCTCTCATCATATGCACATCCCTGTGGGAATACTCTTAAAACAGAGTCCAAATGTATGGTCAGAATTAAGCCAGAATTTAATCCTAAAAATGGTACTAAATTCTAGTGCATATTATTGTTTTGTTATGGTTACTATATTCAGATTCTACCCATCTGGTTTGTTTAGTGCACTAGTTTGTGTGTGATTGGAACATTATTCTAAAAGGAAGCACTAAATTGAATAAATAATAGATAAAATAAATAATCCAAACAAATTATTATGTAAGTTTTTATTTTGTTTAGCTGAAGCTTTATTAATAACATTTTGCTACAAAAAAAAAACTATTCTCAACTCCCATATCTGCATGTGTGATTATCAGGGCAAGCAGAAGAAATAGAGAGAGAATATTAGATATGTTCTTAAATATTATAAAAATATGTTAATAAGATGATGGTTTTTAATGGCAGAAAAAGCAAACAATAATAAAAATTTTAAATCTAAACCAGAAACCTGGACCAGAAAAGAAAGCACTGAAATCAGTTTGTCACCATGGGACATTTGCCAAACTCAATCACAACCAAAGGGTACACAGGGAGAAATGAAGACCCAGGCTGTTGTGGAAGACCCCTAAGTCTCCAAGTAGAACTTTATGAAGGTTCAGGCAAAGATTAAGCTGTTATTTTTTAAAATACCCACCTTTGGTAGATGAGGATGTAAAAGGAGCCAAATGAACAACAGATATGTGAGCTTTTTTCCTCCGTAGGAGTCAGCATGGATGCAAATAACATAGACTAGGCCAGGCAGAGTACTGAATGAATCTAGGATGGAGAAAATGTAAGGTTGTTGCCGCAGTGAAGTTAGTGTTTAATATAACATAGTGGGCAATAATATTAATGGCTATATTTTCAGCTGCTAAATTTCCCTTAGATCCCACATGTTTTTTAATATGATTCTCTAAGCTTGGAACTGAACCTTCTAATTCGAATGGACTTAACTTCCTCTGAGTTATCTATTTGAATTGACTAGAATTGATATCTATTATTTATACCTGATACCTTGCTGATAAAAAATCTTCTTGCATATTTAGAGATCTTCAATGATAAAGTCAGAGAATTCTATGTGTGGGTAAGGCCACTCAGTAAAGCTTCAATATAAATGAAAGTGTTCTCAGGTTTAGACCCGAGTTTTTAAGGATCTATCCAGGGTCCTGACTTTTATTCTGACACCACAACCTTAAACACAGATTGTGATCACATGCCTTCTGCCTTACATTCTAAAATTCTCATCCATGTGATTAAGACTCTCAACCACCACAATAACCTGTCATGAATATGCATACACTCTTTTTTTTCAAATCACAAAACAAATTTATTCTGTAGCTTGCGAGAGAAGACTAGAACCTTACATCCTAGGTGCGTATGACTAATAATGTCTGTTAGTATTAATGATGTGTCTCACTTTGTTTTCAAAGAGCTCTGCTCATTCATTCCTAAGTAAATACATATATAGGAATCATCTATTAGTAGTCCCAATACTTTGCTAGTACAACTACAACTCAAATACTCATTTGTCTTTTGTCTTACTTTTAATTTTTATCCATTTCTTTGACTGGTCAAATATCTATTTTTGATATTGATTATGATATCCATTGGTTAATTGTCCAGAGAAATGATTCTCTTGCACACATGTCTATGTTTTACAGTCCAGGAACACAAGTCATTGACAATTTTCTACAGCACTTAATCTAAAAAACAATGCTTAACATTCCAGAATTGGTTGACATTCTACGAGATACCAACTTTCTTTGTCTCCTCAAATTTTTCATAAATTTAAATTTTCTGTAGAAAACTGCTAAGTCTTCTTTCCCTTTAGTTCAGCCACAGAAAACCACAATCTCTGGAGATACATGGACACCCCAAGAACATAAATTCATGGATTGTTGGCTAGAAAACCTGCACACGAGGTTTCATGAAAGCCATAAAGGCTGTGGTGATAACTGTCCTTCATACCGACATGCTTTTGCTCTTTACAAATCAAAACACATCTATCCTCTAATTATTCCTGGAGGATTAAAGTATGTAACTCAAAATTTTAATGACCTGAGTTGTTAATTGCCAGTAATCATTGGATGGCTCATCTCTCTTCTACACAATATTGTTTTTAAACAGTTTTTAATGTCATCACAAAATAATACAAAATAGTCTCATACAGCATGTGACTATGTCCAGTAGGAAGGACTTTATGTTACTTTCCTTTAGGCATATCATTTCTTCTCTCTACCTACTATAGATCTTGTGCGCACGCATGAAACATTTTATCAAGGGAGGCATTTCAATGCATGCTTACTAATCTGCTTACCACATTTTGTCCAAACCTCCTGCCCATACCTAATCTGATTTGAATGGTCCAAAAAATTCCTCTCATAAACAAAAAAAAATCATTATTAAACTCTGAGGAGGAAAATATTTAAATTACTTAGTATTCCTTACTATGTGTTGCTTTCAATCATAGAGTCAAAACAAATTAGGCAAAATGCAAAAGAAACATAAGAAAAGCAGAAAACCAAAAACATAAACTCAGACATGGGAATTTATGCCACATGACTGGCATTCATGGAAGAATATTTAACTTCAGTTCCACAAAACCTTATCAATTTTTTAACCTGGATTATGTGGGGATCAGAGTTATTTTCACTAAGTTGTTGGAAAACAGTAAAATACAAAAATAAGCAAATGAGTTATGGTGCTAATGAGCTTCAATTTGCACATTGCCTCAAGATAATGAGGCCACATTGTTTCAGTGTATGATGGGTAATTAATGTGACCGATTATCAAGAATTTCCAAGGGAAACTGGTTAACTGCCACAAGCTATGCTTTACAGATTGAAGGATCCAAGAGTAAAATTTCTCTGGAAACTTTACATAGCTTTCTTATTAGAAGAAACAAGCTAGTGTGTTTAGAAATACATTTTTAGTACATGGGAAACAAAGTATTTCTTTTACTCAAATAACCAAATTTAGAGCATACACTGGAGTGAAACAAAATGTTTCATAAACTGTCTAGCCTCATGTGGTTGGTCTGTTCTCTGCTAATTTGATCCATGCGCACACAACTCCAGACTCTTTCCAAGCATTGCCTCCTAATTCTACAAAATCCAAACCTAAAGCCATAAGAAAATTCAGAACAGGCATACTGAAGGTTTTGCACTTCAGTAACTGAAGAGATGTTGTCTTGTTAATCTCAAAGGATTGACGGAGCAATTTTATCACATTTTCTGAAGAAGAAAAAAATCTATACAGATTTAAGGTCACATTCTAGATTTAATTGAAGTAACCTTTTGTACAATCTTGCTTTAATGAAGTGCAATGAAGTTAAACTCCATGGGGGCCATTAATCTGAAACACTCCATTTAAAAACTACAAGGAGAGATTTTAATAAACAGTGCGAACTGAGGCCCAGGTGGAAAGGTAATTGAGAGGGGACTGGTGTCTGGGCCATACTGTTATTAAATGCTTATCACAGGTAAAGCTGAAACCTCAATGGCAAGCTACCCTGTGATTTACGATACCCTTCCCATCCCAACTTAAAAGAGAAAGTTACATTTAATAATGAAAAAATCCTGTGACTAAGCTATAAAATAACTGAGCAATTACTTATAATAATTTATACAGTGCAATACACTGGCCTTACTTTAAGCATAAAATCTACAAAATAACTTTGGCAATAAAATTGTGAACTACTCAAAAGGACCAAAGGCTTTAACTATTTTACTGTGTGGTACCTGGAGGGACCATAAATAAGTATTGTGCTCTAATCACAGGACTTAAGAAAATTCATATTTTTTTTAATCTTAAAACAGCTTTATACAGAAAAGTTTACTCAGTCTGGTCAACTGTAAATCAGGAAGTCTAATATCCTTAATTTTAAAGGATTATATGTGATTTTGACAATATCCTCCCTTTGTGCATAAATTCTGTTTCAGTTTCCCTTTAAAATCCCAGGCCTAGGTCTGCAGGGGGAAACTGGCAATAATTTCTGTCTTAACTGTTTAAATATTTACTCTTTTGAAATTAAAAATAAAGATGGCAACTGGGCTTGGCAGCAGCAGTAATAGCTAAGGTGATCTTCCAAGTCCAACGAGGCAGGGAGGCTTTTATGTCTAAGTGAGTACTGTTCCATTACCCAGTGCTTCACAATCAATGTATCTACTTTGCACAGTGGTTTTATTTTTTTTTAATTGTATTTTGAAAATCAATATCAAACATTTAAAAAAGCAACACATTCAGAATAGATAACAAAAAAATCCATACAGTAATAAAACTTATCTTTTCTCTATAATACATGAAACATAAAAAATAAAATTTAAAGCTTCTCCAGGTTAGGCTCAGGATGATGGGTGAATAAAGTGATTTAAAACACACACATACACCAAACAAAACAAAACTTCTGGTTTGTCTGTAGAAGGATTGTGGTGGCCATAGTGCATCCATGGGCATTAGCTGTGATCAACAACAAATTCAGCTTCCTCTCTAAACCAGCATCAGGGCACCATAACCAAGCATGGCCCAGCACTTTTGCTGCCTTTGATTCCTCAGTCACCGTACCGGAGCACACACTTTTCTCTGATGCTTTGAATTCAAGAAATGATTCCAACAGAATATCTTACAATTGACTTCAAATGCCATGAAATCCATTCAATTTCTGAAAGTTTGGAATATCAGCACATTGAAACCCTGTAGAGATGATTTCTGAGGCAGCATTTTCTCTTTCGGTCATAAAACCAGTATATTTAGAGGCTTTACCTTATTTCACCTTCAGTAAAGTGTTGGTTTAGCTCCCAAATGAGAGTGAAGTCACAAAGGCATTGTCCCTGGAGTATCTTTACATAAACAAAGTTAAATCTCTCAGTTAAAAATAATTTCTAAGTATTGCACCTTTCTTACTCTTTGTCAAAAAAAAAAAACAAAAAACAAAAAAAAAAAACTACTTCCTAGAAGCAGAAAGGTTGTAAGCTATAATTTATTCGGCCATTATTAGTCTCTGAATACATTTAGCAGCATAGCCTCATATCTGAAGAGGACTAAATGCAGAAATACTTGATAAAGCAGAAGGAAAGATCTAGGCGTCTCAGGCCAAGTAAACATACCCTGTGAACTTCTGGGAGCTATAGATTCGACTTAGATAAAGATAAGGGACAGTGGAATAGAATACAGTGAACAAAAGGAAGTGCAGATTATAAGATAAAATGGAAAGAAGGGTCAAGGTGCAGAACATGAGCCCCAGGATTGAGTCCTTTGTCTTATCCCTATAAAGAAAGTAACCTGAGTGTCTGAGTAAGAAGACAGCCATGAGTAAAAGCTTAAGTCTCCACTATCCCTGAGACAACCAAAGGTAGATAAGACCTAGAGTCTACAGGAAGGAGTAGCCCTCGCCCTCTCAAGTCTGAGAAACTCAGAGGAAGAAGACTAACACTTCTGCTTCTGGTTTTGCTCTTCATGTGAGTCCACTAAAGCATCATAAAGAGGTTTAGGGAACTGGATTTACAAAGATTAGAGGCTGAAAGAAGCCAGAGCTAGAAAGCCATTGCTTTTGAGAACTGACTTGATAGAGCAAAGAAAAATGACAATTCCACAGCCAACCCTAAGGAAGGCTAAGAACCAACATGATCGAAACGAGAGAAACTTAAAGGCTCAACACAGAACAAGATGTAGGTTAAAGGGTACTTGAAAGCCTATTTAAACAACGTAAGTGTTTCCAGAGAGGTGCTTTAGAAGGAAAGGATGATTTGTTCTTATGAGGTGAGAACAAATTAAATGCAATATTCAAGGAGCCTTCCACAAGGAAACATAGGAGGCCATGATGAAAAGCACAGCAGAAAGTAGACCTCTGCATCCTAAATTCTGAGACTGGCAATCCTACCTCCTTCCTCTTAGCTCCCAGATCACTGACCTACAAAAGACTGCAGAGCTTTCTTCTAAGTACTCTGACATGGCCCCACAAGAGCCTACAAGTTATTGATGTCAGGGTATTCCCAATGCATTGGCTCAATCATATCACTCTACCTTAGAGCGCACACCTCCCCCCCCCTCTCTCTCTCTCTTTCTCTCTCTCTCCTCTCTCTCTCTCTCTCCTCTCTCTCTCTCTCTCTCTCTCCTCTCTCTCTCTCTCCTCTCTCTCTCTCTCCTCTCTCTCTCTCTCTCTCTCTCTCTCTCTCTCATTGTGTGTCAGAGAGAAATAGAGACAGACAGATAGACAGAGACAGAGAAACAGAGAAAGAGAGAGAGTTCATGTCTTTGGGGGCACACATGTAAGAGCTCACACCCAAAGCTGATGTCCAGTGTCTTCCTTGATCTCTCTGCACCTTACATATTGAGCAGAGCCTCTTGTTTGAATGCAGAACTTGCCAATTCAGCTGTTTTAACAAACCAACTGTTCTAGAGATCTCTATCTCACCTTCTAACCAACAGAATTACTGGCAGATATTTCAACTAAATAAGAACTGTGAACATAAAGTCAGGATGTGATAAAAACATAAAGGTTCTAGAAAACAAATTTATTCAAGATGAAAGTCTCAGAACTCCCAATACATAGGAATTTTGAGAAATATTTGGACAACTCCCAGAGAATTTGGGTTAGAACTGGTAACAAAACTGCATAGCAATAAACAGCTAATAAGAGTTATTACTCGAGAAAAGACAAATCATGTAGAAAAAAAGCAATCATCATTTGCCATAGGCTTAGCACTGGATGGCAGTTACATAAGTCATAGTAATGAAAAGCCATAGTAATGAATACTGATCTAACTAAAAGCACAACATGTTGGGGAGAATGCTTTGGAGGGGTGGAGAGGACAGAAGAGAGAAAAACTTCAACTCCCATAAATGATGCCTAACAGTGATTACTGCTAGGGGGTGGCTGCTGGCAGGTTGCCCATGCCCCAGTGGATGGCCCCACAGCCATGCACATAGGAGCACCATTATTGGATACAGTAGGTTATTTAAAATCATAAAATAAGAAAACTTGAAGCTAGAAGTGAAGTATATTGGGAATGAGAGCCAGGAGAAATGGAGTGGGGGAACTGAGTTGAATATGATTTAGATGCAGTATATACACCTATGAAATTTTCAAAAAATAATAGTATATACATACTACTTTAGATAATATTTGAAAGTGAAGCAATGTAAGCCAGGTTTATTTTTAAAACATACAATGCCTAAAACTTATTACTTAAGAACTAGCAATGAAAGTATGCTCACTATTTTGAAAGACAGTATCAAAGACCCAAGCTCCCAAAAAAGGTGATAAAAGTTTAAAGGATCCATTTCAAGGTAAGAGAAAGATGAAGGTAGCAATGTATTGACTTTCATAACACACTTTAGAGAATATTTAATTCTTCCAGCTCCTCTTTTAAAAAGTGAAAAGTAGGAAGGAGTTAAGAAAGGAGTGAGGAAGAACTGGAGAAAACAAAGAAGGGAAAGAGCCCAAAAGAAGATTAAATTGGCTCAAGTAAAAATGGCAGGTCACAGAAAGTACAATTTGCTTGGCACTCCCTTTGACACTGGCATCCAAAGCCTGACTTCCCTGCTGTAATCATTATCAGTCTCAATATTGTAACAAAACAACCAAAGGAACAGAGTTCATATCATCTTACAGTTAGTTCTATGGTACATAGTCCATCATGGTAAGCACAGCAGCCAGAGCAGGAAGTAGTTGATCACATTGCATCCCCTCTTAGGAAGCAGATAATGATGAACGTGCTCTTGCTAGCTCACATTCTCCTTTTGACTCAGTCTGGGACCCTGGCCCACAAAACAGTATTATCCACATTTGGAGTATTCAATGTGGATAACTCCCCCATACACAGGCCCTGGGATTTGTTTGCATGGCTATTCCAAAACCCATCAAATTGACAATCAAGATGAGCCATTACAATTGCCTACCTGATACTTCCTTTTGCTAGCCTCCATCTTCTAAAATCCTCTGGCCAGCTCATAGCATTGGTTTTCATCAATATGTAATGATCAAATTACTTCTGCACAAGTTCACCCCTGAACACTCAGCCACCCAGCTCCCATGTGAGAATTAGTCGGTTTTGCATTGCTGTAACAAAATACCTGTGGCTAGGTAGGTGCATCACCACACAGTAGAAAAACACAAAGGGACGGATCCACAGGAAGAAAGACAAAGTATGTACAGTAGCTTCACTCTATGTCAGTCTGTTCACATTATGCTAATTACTTCATGAGAGCTAGAGTTCCTGACAGACAGCATTATGAGAGTCATAACTCCAAGGCCAAATCACTTTCTAATTAGGCCTTAAGGTCTCATCACCACCAAAATACCATACCAGAATCCAGACTGTGAAGGATAAACCATATTCAAACCACAGCAAGGTATAATGATTAAAATTCAGAGATACATAATTCTCTATTCAATTGTAGACATCCTTCATCCTCCAACAAGAATATACACTCTATCTAGTGGTTTGTGGCAATGTTCACGAAAGTTCAAACTGAAGCTCTTCTTCCTTTGACCTCCTCCCTCATGGGCCAGTGGTTAGCTTTTAACCCTTTGGAGAAATCACTTCCACTGAGCCTAAATTTTGCCCATGGAGAGATAGAAGCTAAATAATCAAATTAGTTCAAAAATAATTTTAAATATATGAGCTAGTTGATTAATCTGTACAAAGGTTCTACTAAGATGGTATACACTGTCGGGAAGAAACTGTTCAAAGTGGCAGTGTGGGTGCTCACAGGGAATCCACAGCTGCTCCCACCTCGTTCTATCTTTCATCTAGCAATTACAATTACACATGGTGTTGCCTCTCAAATTTCATCTAGCAATTTTGTTCCCAGGCAGATTTCTTTTCTTTGTTTTACTCTTCTCCCATGCATTCCATCTTGACCACAGTTTCACCTCCGTCCACTCCTCCCAGCCCACCCCCCCCAAATTCATTTCTTCTTTGTTTCCCTTCAGAAAAGAGCAGGCCTCCCAGGGACATCATCTGAACACTGCATAACAAGTTACTAATCCTCATATTAAGGCTGGACAATGCAATCCAGTAAAATAAAAACGGTCCCAAGAGCAGGCAAAAGAGTCAGAGACATCCTGATGCCCACTCTTAGGAGTCTCTCAAAAACAACAAGCTACACAATCATAACATATGCAGAGGACCCAATGCAGACTCGTGCAGCAGGCTCTGTGATTTCTGCTTCAGTATTTTGAGCCCCTTTGAACTCTGCTTGGTTGATTCTGTTGGCCATGTTCTCCAGATTCCCTTGGCCACTTTGGCTCCTACAATCCCCACCCCTCCTTCTGCTGGGGTCCCTGAGCTCTGCTTAATGTTTAGCTATGGGTCTTTGTGTAAGCTGTCATCAGTTTCTCAGTCAGATTTTCAACCCTGGATCTCAACAGACTTAATCATCTAGCATAACTATTTCCAACCTGTTCAGATCCAAGTTGATATTCCACAAAAACATGAAGGCAAAAACCACAGGTGCTTCCAGGTAGTAGTAGAATGTGTTCTTAATCCCAGCACTCAGGAGGCAGAGGCAAATGGATCTCTGTGAGTATGAGCCCAGCCTGGTATGCAGAGTAAGTTCCAGGACAGTCAGAGCTACTCAAAGAAACTCTGTCTCAAAAATCAAAAGAGGGTGGGGGTGAACCTAAATAATTCTTCCTTTGCTAAACTACAAATGAATTTAATGCACTTGGTGTAGTAACCATAAATTATTATTCAGAATAGCAGATATTGTGTCCTCAGAACAACTATTTGTCCATCATTGAAGTGACTCATTACATAATACCAGGTGCTACAATAAAATCACAGTCTTGTCAGTGTCGCTATTGAGATCCAGAACTCCTGCCTATAGTCAACCAGCTCCACACCTTATAACTGGTAAGTCTTCACAGCCCAACCTGATAAATGAGAAATTCTAGGAAAGCACTTCCAACTAGACAGTCAAATGAGAAAGGACAACTAATAGCTGGGCTCTTTCATCCTTATAAAATCAGATAAGATTGCCTTTCCCTTTGTCTTTTTGGGCTTAAAATAGTCATCTGTGAAACTATTAAAGTTTAGTTGTAGGAAGCAGAAAATACAACAGAAAAAAGGATGTGATATATGAAATGTTGTGCTATAACATCTTATTGTATTTTATTGAACTCCCCTATGGAACTAGACACTCAATATAGCAGAAAGGTGGAGTCAAAAATGAGCTACCATTAACTCCCACTGAAAGTAGTTCCTAGGCTCTGGGACATGGCTATAGGGAAATGCTATCTTTCCCCCACTGGACTGCCCAGCAGGGTGAACATTTCTTACTTCTGATTCCCAAGCATTAGATCCTGTGAATTACATCAACAACCTTAAGCATAAGATTATCCAAAAATTGTAGACTGAGGCTTGTCTCTTCTGTAATACAGAAAGGTACCAAAGGAGAAAAATGGGCTGTTTGACTGTATCTAACCAATTTAGGTCATTAATATAATCTAATTATCCATGCAGTCTTAAAAGCACCTTTCTCAACAGCTACCATATGCAGTAACACTCCACAACACTTTCAGATTAAGGTATCCTAGACACTGAATTACAGCCAATGCAAATACAATAGCCGATACTAATATGTGCTTACACCTATGATATTGTATATTACTTTAAAGTTAACTAAGAAAATCATAAAATAGTATGTCCAAGGCCACCCAGTGAGGATGAAAGGAAAAAGACCCAGTTCTACATCTCTGATCTTAGTGTATACTAAGGAATAGAAAAGCAAAGAAGATGTGATTTACCCAAGTTATGGTGGGCTGCAGGAGCTCCATCATTCCAATAGAGAAATAATCCTTACCTCATCTAACTCTTATCACAAAGAGCCTACTTCATGGGTGCACTAGCTTTGATCTCCACCCCTGCAGTAAACAAAGTTCCCATATCTATGAACCATGCTTCAAGATGCTCTCTATCCAAAAATCTTGTCTATCCCCCTGGCAAGGTAAGTTGCTCAAATAAATTCTACTTTTCTTAGACTCCGTCTTGAAACCACTCTGTTAATCAATACCCAAACTTGGGCTGCCATTGCTCCTCAAGACAGGATGTTGCTTCAGACAACTTCGGAAGAAAAAAAAAAAAACAGCACACATATCTTCTGTAAATGAAGAAATAAAGTTCTTAAGAAAAAAATGTCTTTAAGTGTTTGAGTAGGGTTTCCTTAAAAAAAAATCATCTATGTGTATTGTTAATGTGTAGAAGAAAAAATCCAAAGACTTTCAAAGGCTCATTGAACATTAAACAGTCCATAATAAAACTGGCTATGGTGTAAATTAATCAAAATTATATGTTTTAATGTACCTTCAAATTCAGAATTCTATATTTTTAGGTGTCTATTGAACCTTCAGAGCGAAGCATGGAAAAGAAAATAAGAAAGTAAATGATGATGATAAAGTGTACCCAGGCTTGGAAGAGTCAAGAAGATTTTTTTAATATATAAGGAGAATGGAAAGCAAGAGAAAAACAGGTTGTGAAAAAAAATCACAGAACATTCCAGTGGACTTTGGCTGCTCAGGCGCAGGCCACACCACTCAAAACAGAGACACCACCCTGCTGCACCAAAGGCCAAGCTATCCTCCAGAAGTATAGCTCCCAGCTTAGACAGAGTCTCTTGCCAGATGCCAGAATCCAGACCACAAAGACCAGAAGACCAGGAAGAAACAGAAACCCAGGGAAAAACACGCATCCTACAAAGACAAACTCAGAAATCAGCATCTAAACCTCTAATCATCCCAAAGCCAGATGACTAGATGTCAGTGTAAGAACACAATCAACAACAGTCAAGACAACATATCATCACTAGAGCCCACTTATTCTATGACAGCAAGACCTGAATGTTCTAGTGCTGCTGAAGCACAAGAAAATGACTTTAAAGCCAACTTTATGAAGATAATAGAGTTCATTAAAGAAGAACTAAAAATATCCCTTAAAGAACTCAAGGAAAAGACAAACAAAAAAGTCAAAATGGAATCAATTTTTAAAAAAAACTGAAGGAATTCTAGAAATTTAAAATCTGGATAAGTGGAACTGCATATGCAAGCATCACCAACAGAATTCAAGATATGGAAGAGAATATCTTAGATGTTGAAGATATAATAGAAGAAATAGGTTCATCAGTTAAAGAAATGTTAAATCATCTAAAACAAAATCCTATTAAAATATCCAGAAAATCTAGGGTTCTATAAAAAGGCCAAGCCTGAGAATAATGGGAATAGAAGAAGGAGAAGAATCCCAGGTTTAAAACCCATGAAATATATTTAACAAAATAATAAGAGAAAAAAATTTAACCTAAGGAAAGACATTCCTATAAAGATAAGAAGCTTCCAGAACACCAAATAGATTGGCCCAGAAAAGAAAGTCCTCTCTCAAGCTCCAGAGAGGGTCCAATTGATGATCTAGCAAAAACAAGAGACTACAAATCAGACCAATGACTGAATGCAAGGAACACTTGAAAGTAACAATATATGGACTAAAGGACTGTGTGGCTCACTGAGTCATCCTACAGCTTCCACAATAAAATTTTTCTTTTCTCTTTTCTTTTGAATTTCATCTTGTTTTATTCTTGGGTGATATAGTATTAGGTTCCTGGCCAGTCCAGTCTGTGGTTCAGACCCACAGACCTGTAGTCCCACAGAAACACACAGACATTTATATTAATTTTATCCTGATTGGCCTGGGTCCCAGGCAAATAACCTGCTAACTCTTGACTCTTAATCTACTCCATGATCCTTATCTTGTTCAGTCATGCGGCTCGGTACCTTTTCTCAGAGCAGCATTTCAACTTCTTTCCTCTGTGTCTGCTGGCATCTCACTGTGGTATCTCAAAGGTGTTCTCTGGCTTCTCCGCTCTGTTCTTCCTGTTCCTAGAGTCTTCTTAGTCTGATAGTTGTTAGTGTGTTCCAGACACTGCTCAAATTTGCTCCCTGGGTGTGGCCGCTCGTCTCAGGCATTGCCATGTCGTGGCCATGCCCCCACCCACAGAGCACTCCCAGGAACAGCTGTGCCTCAGCATGCCCCTGGGCATGGTCTGTATGCCCAGGAAATAACACATGGTAGTGATTCCTTTTTTCTCTGCTCCCTTCTCTTCTTCTCCCTCTCTTTCTTCTTTCTTCTCCCCTTCTAAATAAGACTTGAAATGGCATCTGGCAGCAAGCATTTCATCTTTCCCACAATACTAACAGTAGTCCCATCAACACTTCCTGTCTGCCTTCAGCCAGTCAGCATTTTTATTAAACTAGTATGTGAGACAATTATTTACAAGGGAAAAGAACACAATCCCACTACAGGGGGTTAGTTTGAAAGTGTAGAGGGTAAATGGAAAAAGACAGGGGATGAGTAGGATAGAAATGCATGATGTGAAATCCACAAAAAATAAATAAGAGTTAAATTTGAAAAAAATAAAGTCTCTTCTCCACATAATACTCAAAACACTAAACATACTAAAAAAAAAAAGAAAGAAAGAAAGAATATTAAAAGCTGCAAGAGGAAAGGGCCAAGTAACATAACAGACCCAAAAGAATAACACTTAGCTTTCAACAGAGATGCTAAAAGCCAGAAGAGACTGAACAGATGTCTTAAAGACTCTAAGAAACTACAGATGCCAAGCCAAACTACTACACCCAACAAAACTTTTAATCACCATAGATGGAGAGAACAAGATATTTCATGGCAATGTCAAGTTGAAATAATATCTATCCATAAATGCAGTCCTATAGAAGGTACTAGAAAAAAAGCAAAATTCCAACCCAAGGAAGATAACTATGCTCATGAAAACACAGACAATAAATAACCCCATACCAGCAAAACCCAAAGAATGGAAACACACACACACAAAACCAACAGCAACAACAAAATTAAAGAAATTAACAATCATTGGTCAAATAATATCTCTCAAAATCAATGTACTCAGTTCCCCTAATAAAGAAACACAGGCTAACAAAATGGATATAAAAATAGGATCTATCCTTCTACTGCATACAAGAAATACACCTCAAAATCAAAAATAGACATTACCTCAGAGTAGAGAGCTGGAAAATATTTTACAAGCAAATGGATATAAGAAGTGAACTGGGATAGATCTTCTAATATTCAACAAACTAGATGTCAAACCAAAATTAATCAAAAGAGATGAAGAAGGGCATTTATACTCATCAAAGAAAAAAATCCATCAAGATGGCATTTCCATTCTTAACATCTATGCTCCAAATGCAAGGGTTCCCACATTTGCAAAAGAAATATTACTAAAGTTTAAGTCACACATCAAACTCCACACAATAATAGTGGGAGATTTTAACACTCCACTCTCACCAATAGACAGATCAGCCAGACAAGAACTAAATAAAGAAATAATGGAGCTAAGAGATGTTATGAATCAAATAGACCTAGCAGATATCTATAGAACATTTCAACTAAACACAAATTTCACTTTCTTTTTAGCACCTCAATGAACTTTCTCCAAAATTGACCACATAGTAATATAGCAAGTCTCAACATATATAAGAAAATTAAAATAATACCCTGTACCCCACCAAACCACCACAGATTAAAAGTGGATATCAACAACAACAGAAGGCCTGCAAACTCATGGAAACTGAACAACTACCACGTCAAGTCAGAAATAAAGAAAGCCTTCATAGAATTCATGGAAAATGAATGCACAATGTATACAAACTTAGGGGACACAATGAAAGTGGTACTAAGAAGAAAGTTCATAGCATTATGTACCTTCATAAAGAACAAAAATAAGCAAACACACCCCAGAGGAGTCAATGGCAGGAAATAATCAAACTCAGGGCTGAAATCAACAAAAAAGAAACAAAGAAAGCAATACAGGAATCAGTGACAGTAAGAGTTGGTTCTTTGAGGAAATCACCAAGATAGACAAATCCTTAGCTAAACTAACTAAAAGATAAAAAGAGAATATCCAACTTAACAAAATCAGAAATGAAAAGAGCACATAAAAATAGACAGTGAGGAAATTCAATCATTAGGTCATACTTCAAAGTCCTATACTTCACAAAACTGGAAATTCTAAAAGAAATGGACAATTCTCTTGATATATATCACTTACCAAAATTAAATAAAGTAAATAGACATTTAACCCCTAAGGAAGTAAGCAGTCATTGTAAGTCCCCCAGCCCTGTCCCCCAAAAAAGAAAAAGCCCAGGGACAGAAAGTTTTAGTGCAGAATTCTACCAAAGTTTCAAAGAAGAACTAATATCAATACTCCTCAAATTATTCTTTTTAAATATTTTTTATTAAAAAAAAAAGGTTTTCATACACACCATTGTTCAACTTTCCACCAATTCTCGAGTCCTCCCTCAACCTCTCTTCACTCCAAGCCCCCATTCACTCCTCAGAGAGGGCAAGCAATCCCAAAGTGAGAGAATTCAGCCTGGGGAATTTCTAGTTGAGTAGGACCTAGTTCCTCCCCTAAGTATCAAGTCTGAGAAAAGTGTTCTCCTATAGGGGATGGGTTCTGAGAAGCCAGTACAAGCACCAGGAATAAACTGCAAGAAGCTCCACACACTGCTCATGCCTTCAACTGTCATCCACATTCAGAGGGTCCAGATCCATTCTATGAAAGTTAATCAGCTGTCATTTCAGAGTTGGCATGCTCTATGGGTCTCCCCATCATGATCTTGATCCCTCTACTCAAGTAATCTCTCCTCCCTCTCTTCAGCTGGACCAGTAGCTGGTGTTGAGCTATGGATCTCTGCATCTGCCTCCATCAGCTGCTGAATGAAGGTTCTATAATGACAATTAAAGTGGTCATTCCTTTGATAATAGGGAATGGCCAGTTTAGGCACCCTTTCAACACTACTTCTTGGAGTCCTAGCTGGGCTCATCTTGTGGGTTCTTAGATGTTTCCCTAGCACCAGGTTGCTCCCTAACCCCACAATGGCTCCCTCTATCAGGATATCTACTTCTTTGGTCTCCCACTATTTTGCTCTCCACACTCAATAATCCCATTCTCTCATGTTCTCTTTTCTCAAATTATTCTACAAAATAGAAAGAGAAGGAACATTGTCAAATTCATTTTATGAGGCCACAATCACTCTGATACCCAAACCACATAAAGATTCAACAAAGAAAATCGCAGACCAATTTCCATTATGAACTTTGATGCAAAAATAGTCAATAAAATAGAAACTGAATCCAAGAATACATTAAAAAGATCATCCACTATGATTAAGAGGCTTCATCCCAGAGATTTGTGGATGGTTCAATATTAAAAAAATCTGTCAATGTAATCTACTATATAAACAAACTGAAAGAAAAAAAAACATATGACCATCTCATTTCATGCTGAAAAAAACCTTTGACAAAATCCAACATCTCTTTATGAGAAAGGTCTTAGAGAGATCTTGGATACAAGGAACATTCCTCTAAACATAATAAATACAATATACAGCAAGCTGACAGCCAAAATCTCTAATGAAGAGAAATTTAAAGTAACTCCACTGAAACCAGAAATTATGGAAGGCTGTACACTCTTTCTGTGCCTATTCAGTATAAAACAAGTTGGAAAGAAAAAAGTCAAAGCATGTCTATTTGCAGGTGACATAATAAGTATACATAATAACCCCAAAATTCTACCAAGGAATTCCCACAGCTAATAAACCCCTTCAGCAAAGTGACTGGATGAAAGATTAACTCGAAAAATTAGTATCCTTCCCTTATACAAATGACAAACGGGCTGAGAAAGAAACTTCAGACTTTGAACAAGAAAACTGAAGAAGATATCCAAAGATTGAAATATCTCCCATTCTCATAGGTCAGTAGGATTAACATAGCAAAATGGCCATTCTACCAAAGGCAATCTACAGATTCAACACAATCCCCATCAAAATCCCAACACAATTTTTTACAGGTCTTAAAAGAACAATACTGAACTTCATATGGAAAAAATAAAAAAGCTAGGATAGCTAAAAACAATCCTGTACAATGAAAGAACTTCCAAGGGTATCACCATCCTGATTTCAAGCGTAGTAATAAAAACTGCATGGTATTGGCATAGAAACAGACAGGTGGATCAATGGAATTGAACTGAAGATCCAGACGTAAATCCACACACCCACAGAAACCTGATTTTCAATGAAGAAGCCAGAAATATACAATGGGGGAAAAAAGGAAGTGCCTTCAACAAATACTGCTGGTATAACGGAATGTCAGTCTGTAGAGGAATGTAAATAGATCCATTATCTACTACTCTGCACAAAACTCAAATCTAAGTGTATCAAAGGCCTCAACATAAAACCAGAAATACTGAACCTGATGTAAGAGAAAGTGGGGAATAGCCTTGAACACAATGACACAGGAGAAAACTTCCTGAACAGAGTACAGAATCAACTGATAGGGCCTCATGGGGGCTCTCAGATATCAGGGAGCCTATAGGGGTCTGACAGAGATCCTCTGTATATATGTTTGGCTGAGTAGCTTGGTATTCTTGTGTTATTCCTAACAGTGGAAGCAGGGGCATCTTTTGACTCTTTTTCCTGCTTGTGATACCCTTTTCCTCCTACTGGGCTGCCTCGCCTAGCCTTGATGTAATGGCGTATGCCTGGTTTTATGATGTCACTGGGAAGTCTGCTCGTTTCTGAAGAGAGACGGAGGGTGGGAATGGATCTGGGTGAGAGGGAAAGTGGAGATAGGGGGAAGAGCCTGGAGGAGAGTGAAGAGAAATGATGGTCAGTATAATATATGAAAGAAAAAAATTTTAAGTGAAATAAAATGGATAGGGGAATTTGTAACTAACCCTGAGAACCTGAGTTCAACCAGTGGAGCTCACATGGTGGAAGGAGAGAACCGAGTCCCAATGTTGTCCTACAATCTCCATATGCACTCCTCACCTCAATAAAAACAAATCACAGAACAGTAGAAGAGGTAAAAATCAGGAAAGCGTGCTAGTAAAAGGTGTGTGCAATGAAAGGCTCTTGACCACTTTGAACACCAGCACACCAGCACACAACACACACATTCTCTCTCTCTCTCTCTCTCTCTCTCTCTCTCTCTCTCTCTCTCACACACACACACACACACACACACACACACACACACACACACACACACACACCCCACACATCACATCACATTTTTCTTCCTTCAAAACTCACTCCTGCTTTTCAACTAGTGATTGTCCACTGCAGAAATCAGTCATGGAAAAATATCTAAGCAGGAATCCAGAGAACACAAATTTGAGTCTCCAGGCCATAAATGACTAATGAGATGTGCCTTTCAGAATATTGTCTAAATTTTCTTCATTCAAATGGGAAAAGATTTTCACTAACCCTACAAGTGATAGAGGACTGATCTCTAAAGTATATAAAGAACTCAAGAATCTAGAGCCCAAAACCTTGAATAACCCAATCAAAAAATAGGGTTCAGAACTAAAAAGGGACTTCTCAGCAGAAGAATTACAAATGGCTGAAAGGCACTTGAAAAAGTGCTCAACATTTTGAGCCATCAGAGAAATGCAAATCAACTTTGAGATACCACCTGACACCTGTCACATTGGCTAAGACAAAAGACACAGATGACAGCCTATGCTGAAGAAGTTGCAGAGCATGGGGAACACTCCTCCATTGTTGGTAAGAGTGTAAGCTTGTTCACACACTCTGGAAAGCAGTATGGTGGTTTCTCAGAAAACTGGGAATTCATCTCCCCAAGGATCCAGCAATACCATTAATGGGTGTATACCCTAAAGACGCACAGTCGCACTACAAAGACATTAGCTCAACTATGTTCGTAGCAGCATTATTCATAATAGCAAGAACCTGGAAACAACCTAGATGCTCCTCAACTGAAGAATGGATTAACAAACTGTGGTACATCTACACAATGAAGTACTACTCAGCAGTAAGAAAAAAATGATATCCTAAAATTTGCAGGTAAATGGATAGATTTGGAGAATATTCTCCTGAGTGAGGTATCTCAAACACAGAAAGATAAGCAGGGGATGTACTCACTCATTAGTGGACTCTAAAAAAAAAAAAAAAAAAAAAAAAAGGAAAAAGCAAAGCATGTCCAAGCTGCAAACCACAACCAATGAACAGCTTGGGATCTGAAACACCTTGGACTGACACCTTGGATCCCACTCCCCCTAGAGGAACACCTAACTCAGTCTCGATGTTGTGGGGAGAAAACTGGATCTGCCAGGAGTGGAGGCTGAACTGAACAATATTGGGACCTTGGGACCTCCTGCCCATACTGGGGAGGAGATGGGGAGATGTGGAGAAGAGAGAGTGACCTGAGGGGTTTGGAGGGGGAAGAGACCTTGAATAAGGATATACACGGATAGAAAATGTGACTTTATTCATAATTAAAAAAAAGAAATGCAGTGGGTGTCTGGGCATGAGAGAATTTTACTCCTATAAACAAAAGGAAGATGACGGGAAGAGATTTAAATTATGTTTTAATTAAAATAGCTATATTTATTTTAATGTGCAAGTTTTTAATAATAAGGCTTATTAATTTTTTAAAATAAATATTTTTTCATTTTTGCAAATTAAAGAAGAAAATAAGACCCAGAGTACAAGTAGAAAGATCAAAGTTTATTTAATTTCTCCAGATTCCAGGCCTTGTGAGGGATGGAGACCACTGAATCAACCCCAGAAGCATCCTTAACATTTCTATTTCCATTAGAAATAGGCAGGCTGATGCCTCAGGTTGATCACTCTGAGAAGAGCATCTGCTACTCATCTGAATTGCTACCAACATCCCTGAAGCCTTTTCTGCAGGCATTCCATCCAGGTCATAGCTGTTAACCTTCTGCTGCTGATATAGAGGTAATAGTAGGTGATGATTATAAGTATAGTATTGATGCTCATGCTGCTGATGGCAATGATGTTAGCAATAAGAACAGCAGTTACAACCAATAACTATGGTAGCCAGAAGAAGAAAAAGGAAGGGACTGTAAAAAGAAAGAATATGTGAAAGATAGAGAAGCACAATGAAAAAGAACTGCTGGGGTCCAGTGAGTCTGCTAGTCTTGGGCTTTCTTCTTTCTTTCAACAAATGGTTATGGCATGCTTTCGCCTAGATTGTTCATAGTGCTGTTAAGGACAGAGTTCACTCCTCCAGGGAATTACAAGATGGGAATGATGATTACTAGTGGAGGTGAACCCTAATGCATAAAAGTGACAAATAAGAAGATAAAAGGTTATATAGATGCTCACAGCTGAATGATGAGTGGCCATGGAAGCCTTCATATCTGTGAGTTACAAATGTGCACGTACTCGATGTCAGCAAGATTACAGAGGCGGGCCAACTATCTGTGTTATTAAGAGAAACAAGACAAGAAATACTGACAGCATAGCTAAGGAGGTAGAAGGAGGCCAGCCTGGATTCATCCAATGGCAGAGACTTCCCCCACCCTCATAAGGTAGGTAGGGAATCAGGAGAAAAGGGCCACTCATACCCACCAAAATACAGCAGATAGATCCTGCAACATGGCAACAGAAAAATCTCTCTGTCCTCACCACCCAGATTGCTAGCGGGGGACTTTTCATTCGTGGCTTCTATCCCTTACAGAGAAGAAAGACAGACAGACTTTGTGTCCATGTCCCCTTCTCAGTGCTGAGATTTTTGTCTGGTTTGAACCTGTGAAGGTCTTGTGAGGACTGTCGCAATCCAAAAAAATACGATCATAATATTGTCTGAAAATTTTTCAAATAAAGACAAAATTAATGAATGAATGAATTGATTTTAAAAAGAGAAAAGTAGAGTTGTCTAACTTCTCACAACTTCTCTGGGCCAACATAAAAACACAGGCCTGTCTGAGCCTAAAGCTTTTGTTGTGGTAACATATGAGACTACCTTTAAATGAATAACATATAGCTCTTCCCAGAGTCTCTGTGCTCCAAATGCAAAAATGAGAATGAGCTGTGGCTCGTCTTCTCTAGAAACTCAGTCAATAGGACTAAATACATATATATACAAGTATCTGCTAAAATCTGACATGTTTTATCCCCAGCAATATTCTAATGACTTTACCATAGAACTAGGGAAAAAAAATCCTAAAATTTGCATGGAAACACAGAAGACCCCAGAGGTAGTTAATCTCAATTGTCAGTTTGATGAAATTTAGAATCATAATGGAAACACTAAGTAGTCAGATACAAAAAAAATGCTGTTTGGTGAGGAAAGAGTGTGTTTGACTGACAGGCAAGACAAATTTGAAAGCAGCTGTAATTGTTAAAGATATTAGCACCATTGAAGAGAGACCTGGTATATTTGCACTGCAAGATGAGAGAAAGTGTCCTGGAGGCAAGACTCCATCATTGACTGAAGGCTTTCTTTTTTTTTTTTTTTTTTTTAAATTTTTTTTTCTTTATTTTGTATTTATCAAAAAAAATAAAAAAAAACCAGTAAAAAGAATTTAAAATGCAGAAGAGTTAACAATAACTATACAGAGGATAAGAATCATAAGCATGGCTTATCAAGGGTAGAAATACAAATAAGATTGCTACACATATATTTTCTTTGTGTTCAGCTTTCCCTATATATCCTTATTCAAGGTCTCTTCTCCCTCCCAACACATCTGGTCATTTTTCTTCTCTGCAAC
>PVIH01010185.1:12310-77342 GCA_004025045.1 Sigmodon hispidus | reverse complement strand
CCTCTTCAAAGAATGGGCGGGGGTTGGATTGTTTGGGACTGTACTCTGCTGTGGGCTGGTGCTGGCTCTATGGCTGGTCTGTAGGCTCAGGGCTCAAACTAATAGAGACAAGGTGGTGGTTACCCAAGCACTTGTAGCTTTGGAGCAAGGAATCTCCCCTGATGTTTGGTTATCCATGCTTAAGCAATAGGTCGCTGGCCACTCAGCTCTTGCACACTCAGAGCTTGTTCTCATTGCACGAGATAGAGTGAGCATGCATTAGCAGCCCAACAGAGTTGCATGGTGACAAATGCAGTAGATTGGCCTTGCGGCACTTAAAAGGCTAAATCTAGGGAGATATGTCATCTGGCATGAAGGTTGTGCACCCAAGTCACCTTCCCCTGGGAAAAATGCCACAAAGCCAGGCCAACACCTCTTTGGGTGAGGAACCTAGGAGATATGTTGCATACAGCTTTTCTTCTATTCACTGGGGCAATGACCTCTGTCTCCACTCATTTTTAGGGTGTCCTGTTGCTTCATAATTTATAAAAACAGGGGGAGATTTGAGAAGTCGCACTCACTGCCGCCATTCCAAGATGGCGTCAATATCCTGTGCTCTAATGTAGACTGCGCAGGTGCAAGGGGAATTTCCACTCCTTGTGCTCTGCCTCTCCTGTGGCATCACCTCGCTCGATTGAGCTACAGCCAATCTGAGTCTGACACGTCCTAGGCAGGGGCCAGTTTCCTATATAAGGGACGGGTTTTAGCCGTTTGGGGTCTCTGCCTTGTAAGCTTATGCTCTCCCTCTCAAGACGCATTAAAGCTTTTCTGCAGAAGAATCCTACGTGTGCCGCGTCATTCTTGCTGGTGAGACGGTGGCGCGGGACATCTTCCTTGTGTAAGAGATTGACTTATAATATCTTCTGTTTGTTAAATTTGTAAAATCAGGGATGCTTCACATCATTCTTGTGCAGGAACCATGTTAATCTTTTTGTGTATCCAGTTTTTAGTATTTTTATGTCAATGAATTTTAGCATATGCCATCTAATTTGTAAGGGCTGATATCAATTGATTATACATGTAGAGAAACAAATAATTGTGCTAGAAAAAGTTTTATATAAACTTGCTATAAGCCAGAGTCATCAGAGAAGTGGAAACTACAATTGAAACAATGCCTCAATAAGATTGGTTTGTAGGCAAGCTTATAAGAGATTTTCTTAATTGTTGATTAATGCTGAAGAACCTAGATTATCTGTTGGTGGTACTATCTTTGTGCTGGTGGTCCTTGGATGTGTAAGAAAGCAGAATGAGCAAACATTGGAGAGAAAACCATTAATCATCCATCTGCCATGGCTCCTGTATCAGCTCCCACCTTCTGGTTCCTACACCATCATCTTCATAGTTCCTTTTCTGCTTACTTCAAGTATGGAAGTGTAAATCAAGTAAATCCATAAATCTTTTCTTTCCAAACTCACTTAAAGTCTTGGCCATAACAATAGAAAACCTAACTACAACAATAATGAATAATATTTTTGTCTTTTTTGAAGAATTCTAAGTAAATAATTTTTAATACAAATACCCAAAGCCGGGACTGGTGATGCATTGTTATAATTTCATCAAGGGTAAGCAGTAGCAGGGGATTACCACAACTTCAATGCCAACATGTGTTACCTGTACAGTCCCTGTTTTCATAGGTGGAATTAAAAGAAAATTAAGTAAAAAAAAAAAAAGATAAACAGCTACTTTGAACTTAATTTTCAAACTACATAATTCTGTTATTTCTCCAGTTTTTGTATTTGTCTCAAAGAATTTTCTCTTTAAATAAAATAGTATTGTTATTTATGGGGTGCATTCTTTAGATTTGGGGAAAAGATAAAAATTTAGATATGATTGAACTTCTTCATGTTAAAGTTACAGCTTTAAATAACTTTACTTCATTAGTTGTTTTATTTTTTCTTTCTGAAATATTTTTTGGAAAGGGGAATACTGTCTTTGTAAACAGTATTTTTTTCAATTAGTTTTAATTAAGACTCTGACTTCAAGAAAGATGGTTGCCTGAAAATTTTTAAGATGTCATTGTTTTTCACTGCTGAGTAATATTTTATTGTGCATAAGTACCACATTTTTTATCCATTTTTCAGTATATGGGCAGCTACGTTGTTTCTGGGTTCTGAAAAGTACAAATAATGCTGTTATGAACATAGTTGAGCATGTGTCCTTCTGGTACGATTGAAAAACCTATGGATATATGACTAAGAGTGGTATCATTGATTCTTGAGGTAGATTGATTCCCAATTTTCAGAGAAGTAACCATATTGATTTCCAAAGTGGCTGTACAAAATTGCACTCCTCCCAAGAGTTTAAAGAGTGTTCCCTTTGTTCTGTATCCTCTCAAACATAAGAAGTCATCAGTATTTTTGATTGTAGCTATTCTGATAGTTGTAAAAAGTTATCTGCAAGATTCTTTCCTTCCTGTATCAAGCTGTACTAGGTATTCCTCCATAAGTAATGGGCTCCAAAAAGCCAGTTCATATATACCAGGAATAGATCATGACCCCACTGCCAAGGGTTTCCCAAATAGAAACAAGCTAGACAACTATCTTGCATTTGCAGAGGACCTAGTTGTGGCTCATACAGGCTCTACAGCTAGCTCTGTAAATTCCATCCCCTCCCTTTTTATTCCCAGTAGTGTGCTCGAATTATCTTTGTATAATCCCTCTTCACTCTCTTGATCCTGAAACTCCCTCCCCCACTGCCCACACTCCAATAATCCATCTTTTCTTTCTTTGACCAGATGCCTGGAGTTCAGCCTGATACTTGGCTGTAGATCTCTACATCTGCTTTCAAGTACTGAATGAAGACTGTATAATTATGGGGTATTTACCAATCTGATTATTGAGGTAAGCCAGTACAGGCACCTTGTCCAGTATTGGGGTCTATGCTGGGGTCATCCTTCTGGATTCCTGGGATATCTCTAACACTTAGTTTCTTCCTAACTCTATGATGTCTCCCTGCATCAAGATATCTCCTTCATTGTTCTCCCACTCCACTCTGAGCCTTTTCCAGCTAGACTGTCTCCCTTATGTTCTCATCCTCCATTTACTCCCCTTTACTGTCTCCTCTCACGTTTAGTGTACTCAGGAGATGTAATCTATTTTCCCTACCCAGAGTAAGACATGAGTCCATCTTATAGTCCTCATTTTTAGCTAGGTTCTCTGTAGCTTAGGATTGTTGTCTGGTCATCATTGCTTTAGACCTAGTATCCACTTATGAGTGAGTACATTCTATGTTTGCCTTTCTGATTTTCAGAATGATATTGTCTAGTTACATCCAACTGAATATACCATGTTGTGCTGAATCCTCATGCAAGGCTTTGTCTTTTTGAAGGAGAAGAGGGAGGTGGATGCAGGAGTGACTGAGAGGGGATGAGAGTATAACCTCTGGTTGGTATGTAAAATAAAATAAAAAAATGAATAAAAAAGATTGTTGGCTGAGGAGTTTTTTTTTCTGTTTTTTATATTACCTTAGATTCATTGCAGTACATCAGCTTTATAAAATAGTATCTTATTCATAGGTAAATTTTATGTATGTTTTAAGTCTAAGAATATTGTTTACAGAATGCAATCACATTATTACTCATATTTATTCATCTATTTATTTTCATAATATTTCTATATGGTAAATTTTTATTTAAAAAGGGTTTTATTTTTACATGTATACCATTACTTGCCCTCCCTTCCGTCCTCCCAATCCCTCCCAGTCCTCTCTCAACTTCCCCCACATCATCCCCCTATCCTTTCCCCAAGGAGGGCATGGAGTCACAGAGTCCCAAGGTGGGTCAGTTCAGTCTGGTGTACTCATTTGAGGTAGGTCCTATTCCCTCATCCCAATATTAGGACTGGGTTATGTGTTTCTCTGTAGGAAATTAACTCTAAGGTGCCAGTTCAAGTACAAAAACATAGTCTGATCTTACTCCACATTTCCTCTTTTCTGTCTAATTAAAAAAGGAAGGTTTCAATTTACATATAGCAAAATTACAACAGAACAGCTTGCAAGCAGGAATTACAGTCACAATATCCAGTCTATTTGTATTCACAAAATTAAAGAGAATATTCCATTATCTATCTTATCATTGTGAGTCTAAAGTTTAATATCTAATATAACTTTTAAACTTAAAGAACTATACCTATAATTATTAAATGGTCAACCACATCAAAGACCACAGAAGGATAAAATATTATCCAAATAAACAGGAAGTGCAAGCAACTTGCAAAGTCTAGAAAATGACAGAGATGACAACCCATGTCTGCCTGGACAGTCACCCAAAGTTCTTTTGTGACGTTGAGGCATCTATCTTCAGCCTTTATGGCCAAAAGCCTCTGGCAAACCTTTCAGTGATGCAGGAAATCTGACACAGTCCATCAGTTGCTTCTCCTTGTGTCCTGAAGAATGTCTGGCAATGTTTTCTGCAAAGCAGGAACCTGAAGAACCATCTCAGCTTGTTCTGTCAATGTTCAGAGGTCACTTTCCTATGGAACCTGCATGTCCAGTTTATACAGCATACTGTCAAACAGTCAATACCAGAATAGTTTCTTGTCCAGTGGCTTACTGTAGCCACAAAGTAAATTCCACACGAAGTTTCTTCAATGCCCATCATTTTCCTGAAATACATTGGTGCTGCTAGGAGCAGACCTGTCTCACTGTCCAGAAAAGTCTTTAAGTTCTTAAAATAATTTAAATGCTATATTCTGCATGTCTTTGAAGTGTTTGAAGACTATCTATCTAATTGAAATATATCTTTGTATACCTACAAAAACCTAACTAACATGACTATAAGTTTGGTTATCATAGATGACTATTAATCTGCATTTCTCAATTACATATTACAATTTTAAATGAACTACATCAGCATCATAACTTAATCAACAGTAGAAAAATACATACAGCATAACAAAATTGAATTTAAGTTTATATCAATGAATCAAAATGAACTTATCTTTCCTATTCATTCCTATATCATATTCCCCTCCCCTTTTTTAAGATTGCCTATGACCATTAACCATTTATAATGAAAATAAACATTAATAAGCAATATTTTTGGGAAATTGGGCATAGATTTTTTCTTTCAATGCTTCCTGCTGTCAAAGGACGATGACAACCTCATGGGGTTTTGAACCTGGATCATCTCAACTGGCCATCTTGGAAGATGATCTTCTCATCAGAGAATTTCAGGTGGCCTTGGAAACTGAAACCACAATTGCCTAGAACCAATCCACAGATTTTGATCTTCTGTGGAGACAAAAGCAGAAATTCTTTTCCCAAGTAACATATTCTTATAAACAGATTTTAAAGTCAAGACGTCTTTAAAATGCAAGTATTGGTTTAACTTAGCAGCCTTAGCAATCAATTATCTCTCTGCAATTAGCTCATTAAAAGTTAAAAATTTTAAAGTAAACTCAATAACACTAATCCAGAATCCTTGTTTATCTGCCATCTTCATGTGGCTTTTTTATCTTTATTTCCTTATTTTTCTTTCTAAAAGGGTTTCTTTACCCTTTTTTTTCTCTCTCTCTGAAGCTTATGCGTATTTTACATATATTGTACCCCGTTTAGAGGTTTTGTGAGTCTAAGTCTGTCTTATTGAGAATTCTTAATTATTTTGTAACTCAAAGAGCTTTTAAAATGTGGGTATCACTTTAATTGCTGACTCTGCCCTTTTTGGTGGATATATATATATATATATATATATATATATATATATATATATATATAGAGAGAGAGAGAGAGAGAGATTGTAGACAAGAGCTCAAGGGTAGAACATAGCTAAAAGATACAATGCCTCACTTTTGCATTGATGGCCTCTGGTAGAGGCGTGGGTAAGGAAAGATTTGTTTTCTTTAAGGGTCTGGCCACAGGGAGTTTAATTATGCTCCAGTAAGCAATTGAGCAGCATGAATGGGTGGTTTTGTAAATGAGGAAATCAAAAGAGTGGGCATGATTCTGAGAGGTCTGATATGTGAGTTTGATGAGGTGTATAATGTAAAAACACTAAATAATAAATATATATAATAAAAACAAAATACTATCATTAATATCAAGGTTTCAATCTCTTTGTAATTTTTAAAGACTTTGTTTATTTTTTTAAGTTTTATAAAATTATATGATATATATTTGTTTAGTTTTTTTAAGTTAATGTAGAATTCTGTAAAAGGTCCATATTTTTCTGGGTTTGTTTCTGTTATTGTTGTATTTTATTTTTAGTATGGAGTATTTTATTAGTATTTCAAGAATTTCAAAGTTACAAAGTATTCATTTGTTAAAATCATTCATTGAATTTAAGTTTAATCTTGCTATCTAAAAACTCACCAGTTTTTTTTTTCAGAATCTTCAATTTATCAAAACAAATTTATAAGGTATGTCCATATGATTTTCTGGAATTTCATTCATATCTATTATAATGTTTGCTTTTCAATTTCTTGTTTTATTAAAGTAAGTCTTTTTTTCAAATTTGGTTATTGTGTTTAGTTCTTAAAAAATAAATAAATATTTTTTAAAACAGATAAAAAAGAATTAATGAGACAAACAAAATATACATAGTGTTTTTGCTCATATATTTCATGGTGGCTTTTACAAATTTATAAGCCTTCAAAAAGGAATTAAAATTTTAGGATTTCCACAGAATTATCAAAATTTAGCTTTCTCTGTGAAGTTTCTGTTGACTATGTAGCTGATTTTAATGTTAACAATCTTTCAGATTCCTAAGGCTTCTTTGCATAGTGTTTTGAATATTACGCCTTTGAGTTGTATAACCTTATTTCTGATAGAATTTAGGTTTTTTAAAATCATTAATGTGCTTGAATTTTCTAAGTTATCTTTAGTATTGTAAATATGTTCTTTCACATTTTCATACGTATAAGTTTTATGCCAGTACCAGGCTGGATTTTTTTTTTTTTTTTATTGTAGCTCTATAGTATAATTTGAAGTTGGGGATGGTGATGCCTCCTGAGGTTCTTTTGTTGAGCAAATTTTTTGGTAGTCCTGTCTTTCCTGTTATTCCAAATGAATTTGAGTATTGTTTTTTCAAGGTCAGTAAAATATTGTGTTGCTATTTTGATGGGAATTGAACTGAATATGTAGATTGCTTTTGGTAGGATCACCATTTTTGCTATACCAGGAACATGGGAGATCTTTCCATTTTTCTGATATTTCCTTGAATTTCTTTCTTCAGTGATTTAAAGTATTTATCAAATAGATCTGTTACTTCCTTGGTTACAGTTACTCCAATGGTATTTAATGCTATTTGCAGCTATTATAAAGGGTGATGTTTCCCTTATTTCTTTTTTAGCCCTTTTATCTTTAGGGTATAAGAGGGCTAGCTATTTCTTTGAGTTAATTTTGTATCTGCTACCTCCTGAACATATTTACCAGCTGTAGAAGTTTCCTGGTAGAATTTTGTTCATCACTTATGTATACAATCATATCACATGCAATTAGAGATAGTTTCACTTCTTCTTTTCCAGTTTTTATCCCCTTAATCTCATTTTCTCTTCTTATTGCTTTAGCTAAAACTTGGAAAACCATATTGAATAGATAAGGGACATGGGACAGCCTTGACTCATTCCTGATTTTATGGGATTGCTTTGAGTTTTTCTCCATTAAGTTTCATCTTAGCTGTTGGCTTCTTGTAAATCACTTTATTATATGTAGATATTTTTTTCTGTATTCCTGATCTTTCCAGGACTTTTAACATAAAGGAGTATTAGATTTTGTCAAAGGCTTTTCTAGTGTCTAAGGATATGATCATATGTTTTTTTTTTCTTCAGTTTTATATGATGGATTACATTTATGTTTTTTTGTATGTTGAACCATCCCTGGATGTCTGCAATAAAGCCTACTTGATTGTAATGAATGATATTTTTTATATGTTGTTGTATACAGTTTGCCAGAATTTGTTGAGAATTTTTGCATCAATATTCATGTAGGAAATTGGTCTGTAACTCTCTTTGTTATGCCTTGAGTGGCTTGGGTATTAGGGATATTGTGAACTCATAAAAAGAGTATGGCAGTATTCCTCCAGTTTCTACTCTATGAAGCAGTTTAAGGTGTATTGGCATTAGTTCTTTGAATGTGTGGTAGAATTCTACACTAAAGATATATGGACCTGGGATTATTTTACTTACAAGGCTTTTCATGACTGCCTCAATTTCCTTTGGACTTATAGGTCTGTTTAGGTATTTAATCTGATCTTCATTTAATTTTGGTAAGTGGTACCTGTTGAGAAAGCTGTCCATTTCTTCTATGTTTTTCTTTTTTGTGGAGTATAGATTTTCACTATATGACCTGATAATTTCCTGGATTTCATGGGGGCCTATTGTTATGTTCCCCATTTCATTTCTGTTTTTGTGGATTTGAATACTCTCTCTGCATTTTGGTTAGTATGGATATGTGCTTATCTATCTTGTTGATTTCTCAAAGAACTAACACTTTGATTTGTGGTAGAATGTTTTCTGTATGATGTAAATAAATAACTGTTTGGGCCCATGCATGGCACCATAGAAGTGGGTGGAGAATCAGAGGCAGCCAGGTAGGAAAGGATAGAGTTAAGTCACTCTCCATCCAACCCCCAAGAGGAACAGACATGTAGAGGTACCGACCAGCCACGGGCTGGGAGCCACGTGGTGGGCAGATTAATAGAAATGGATTTAATTGTGATAAAAGAGCTAGCTAACAATGTGCTTAAGATATGGGCCAAACAGTTTAAAGTAATATAAATGCCTGATTCATTTCTTTGGGTTCTGAATGCCGCTGCGCACGTGCCAGGTTCCAAACCCCCACCATGGACTGGGTTCCTGGCCACTGCCATCACAGGTCAGGTTACAAACTCCAGGCACAAACCTCCCGGACACAAAATGGGCCAGGAAAAATGTTCTACAACATTGATTCATTGATTCTTTGTATTCTTCTTTTTGTTTCAATTGTATTGATTTCAGCTTCAAGTTTGATTAATTTCTGCCATCTATTCCTCCTAGATGTGTTTGATTCTAATTATTCTAGGACCCTTAGCTGTGGCAATGGGTCTCTAATGTGGGATTTCTCTAGATTTTTTTATATAGGTATCTACTGCTATGAATTTTCCTCTTAAGACTGCTTTCATTGTTTCCCATAAATTTGAGTATATTATGGATTCTTTTTTATAAACTCTAGGATGTCTTTGATTTCTTTCTTAATTTCTTCCTTGACCTAGAGGTGGTTCAGTTGAGTGACATTTAGTTTCCATGAGTTGGTAGGCTTTCTGTGATTTTTAATGTCACTGAACTCTAACATTAGACCATGGTGGTCTAATATGATACAAGGGATTATTTCCATTTTTTTGTATTTATTGATATTTGCTTTATGACCAATTATGTGGTCAATTTTAGAGAAGGTCCATGTGGTGTTAAGAAATATGTATATTCCTTTGCATTTGGGTGGAAGCATCTGTAAATATCTATTAAATACATTTGCATCATAACCTCTGTTAGACTGCTCTATTTTTCTCTTGAGTCTCTATCTGGTTGATCTCTATATATAAGAGTGAAAGTGAGGTATTAAAATCTTCCACAATTGGAGCATTATAATTGATGTGAGATTTGAGGTATAGTAGTGTTTCTTTTACATACATAGGTGCCCTTACATTAGGGGCATAAATATTCAGGACTGAAATTGCATCTTGGTCACAAAACATACAGAACAAAGACAAAAATTTAAGAGCAAGTAAAAGGGCCAACTTACCTATAAAGGAAGACCTATCAGAATAACACCTTACTATTCAATGGAAATAATGAAAACTAGAAGGTCCTTGTCAAAAGCTATACAGAAACTAGCAGAGCATGGCTGCCAACCCAATCTACTAAACCCAGCAAAACTATCAATCAATTTAGATAGAGTTAACAAGATATTTCATGACAAAATCAAATTTAAACAATACATAGCCACAAATCCAGCCCTTCAGAAAGCATTACAGGGAGAACTTCCAACCTAAAGATCACAGATACACTCATGAAACCATCAATAATCCCACAGAAGAAAAGCCTAAAGAAAGGAAACACACTCAAGCTACCACCAAAAATAACTGGAATTAACATTCAGTGGTCACTAATATCCCTTAATATCAATGGACTCAATTCACCTGTAAAAGACACACATTAACATGATGGATACAAAAATAGAAACCATCCTTCTGCTGCATACAAGAAATATACCTCAACAAAAACAGACACAGACTGAGAGTAAAGGGTTGAGAAAAAAATTTCCAAGCAAATGGCCCCAAGAAACAAGCTGGTGTTGCCATCCTAATATCTAATAAAGTAGACTTCAAACTCAAGTGCTGTTTTATATGATAAAGTTCAAAGTTATGTTTTAGTAGTGTATTTTCTAAAAAAAAATCTCACTTTTTTAATGTAAAGTTATTCTAAATTACCTCCTGTGATTATGAATTTTGTGAATCTAACAGACTAATTTTTAGGATGCAATGTAAGTCTTCTTTGACAAGTGAGAAACCACTTCATTAATTTTGAGTATATATTCAATCCAACATCTTAAATTGCCTGACAAAACTGTCAAACACTTTCAACCATTTCATGAGAATGATAATTATGTTTGTGTATTCTAAGTTATTACACATAATGAATAAGAAGAGGTATGTACTATAGATAAACCTTCTTTTAAAATGAAAATATAGAGCTTACAGAATAGACAATAGTACAGTTTTCATAAATAAAAGCTATTTGTAATTCATTTTCCCTTAGTCATTATAGTTATATTTAATGTAACACTAGTCATGTTTTTGATGTGCATGATATTTGATGCTATTTTATGATATAAGCTTTTTTGAAATTTTGAAAATTGTAGTACAGAAAATAATAAGAAAGTATGTAATGACTATCAGATGCTGAAAAAACATAATTAGGGTTCCATATTTTGTTATTACTCCATTGACTTTATCTGTGAGTTTCATTATTTCTTCTCATTGAGTTCATTAGGGCATATTTCCTCATGTTTTTGTAAACTTCAAATGTTTCATTAGATGATTTATGAGATCTCTTCTGTTTTCAATACAGGAAATTAGTGCTATGAACTTACCTCTAAACTTTATTGTCAATGTGTCTCATAATTTTGGATATATTGTGCTTTCAATTCTATTTCATTAAAAAACACAAAAGTCTTAAATTTTAAATTTACCCAATTTTTTAATAGTAAATATTTCAGCTTTCATGAATTTGGAAGTGAATGTTAATGTTTCAAATTTACAGATATTTGTTTACATACATTTGTTTCATTTATAGCAAGCACATAAGCTAGGTACCTTGTAAATGATTAGGTTAAAAAAAAGAATAACAAAATACAGTTTTCTAAAGAGATAAATAAGAAGGACTGTCATGGAAGGCTAAAGAAGGAAATATGGGGGAAGAGACTATGAACACTAAAGTGCTTTGAGAAGGCTATATTGAAAGCTAATATTGTAAGAGCTTTCCAAATTTTAATATTATTTATATACATATATATCACAATATGCAACATGTATATATTGAAATGAAGAAAACCTTGTCACAACTAGACATTTTATGTCACCAATAAGATCTCATTGACAGAATGGTTTAAACATACTCTGTTGTTGGCCAAAGGAGCTCTTATCCCAACCCTCTCGAACATCACCGGTAATTGTTTATTTCTTACCACCAAAGTATTAGTCCCTATTGCTAAGGAGTCCTATATGTTTATTTAAGTCATTGAATCTGAAAAAATTAAGTTGATATCCAACTAACACATTACCTTTACTAAATAGATTTTATGAACTGGAATATACTTTACAATTGTAGGCTGTAAATGACTCCAAGGTAAAAGAATTTTTCAGACACAGTAGGACTGATACTATACATGCAATAACTTATGATTTAGTTTTTTTAAATTCTAAGATGACTCAATATTAAAGAAAGTAACAAAAATAATTATTAAAATTAATGGTCTCCTTTGTTTTCTATCATGATAAAATCCAAATTACTATAGAATTTAAAAACTTGAACTTTATCTATCTACATATGTTAATATATATGACTGAATAATTTATAGATAATAATGAAAGCATCAAATTCAAACTAAATTTTATGACAAATGGCCTCTGAAAAAACCTAAGTAGAAAATTGTCAGTTAAAAAAGAAAAAGAAAGAGTACAAAAAATATCCAAATTGAAATGTCTAGTAAATATTATACTAAGAAGAGTGAGTAATGTAAAAGACTTTCTAAATGGAAATGAACAGCTGCTATTTGTTTTATTAATATGAGAAATCATAGTGACACAATAATGGGCAAATACAACTGCATTTGTAGGAAAGCAGTACTGAGTGCCAGGTGCAGGATTAATATTTCATACAGGTATTTCAGAATTCTACTGGGCAGTAATATGCTATATTTTTAAAAAGAAAAAAATCACTGACTATGAGTGTTTATTGATTTTCTTATATAGAATAGTTAAATGGTTAGTTCTGATAGCTCTATTGTCTGACTGAAGACTTCATTTCTTTTTCCTGGAAGCAGATTTTCCTAGCATTAATGCCTTCAATATTATTACTACACATGGTATTGAAATCTATATTTCAAGTTTTTTTTAGGATTATTTTATACCAACAAAAAGTTAGAATATCTTTATTTCATAATATACACCATGAATACGATAATGGTTAAAATCTAGCCTGAGTGCTTAAACACTGTCTGTATATAAATGTGTTTGGAGGTATAAGTAAATGTGATAAATATTGTTATAATATCTATTTTGGCCTACAGATTCAGTAATTTATATTCAAAGTGAGATGATGGATCCAGTGTTTAGGGACTGAGGCAAAGTTGAATATTATAGAATCAGAAGTATGTATGTATTTCATGGAGGCCAGGAATCAAAGAATGGATGTTTGCAAGGAAGCAGGGTAAACATCCAATTCAGAAACACCCATTCACAACTTTCCTTCTTTACAAAATGCTCCCATTTCAGAATTCTACCATCTATCAAGATTAATGACATCAGTGGATTTAAACATGGTTCACTATGTTCTAACTCTTTTGTAGAAACTCTCCATTCTAGTTTTCTTTCGATAAATCTCGAAAACAACTTAGAGAGGAAAGGATATATTCTATCTACTTGCTTCCTCCTTCATGAAAGGAAATTAGCACTGGAGTTCAGTCAGAGTCTTAGAAGCAGAAACTAAAGCAGAGAATGGGAAGGAGTACCAGTGACTGGCTTGCTCACTTATCATTTTTTTTTGTTTGTTTGCAGTTACTTTTACCTCTTATTGAAAGTAGAGTCTTTTCTCATACAGTATCAACTGATTACAATTTTCTCTAATTCTGATCTTTCATTTCCTCCCTATCTCCCTTCCCAAGACTCCCTTTCTTTTTCTCATTAGAAAAAAGTATACTACTAAGAGATGTTAACAAAAACAAAATGAAACCCGATGACAAAAACAAAAACCATCATGTCAATGTGTAATAAGGCAAATAACTTGAGGCAAAGAGAGGAAAGAAGGTACTAGAATCAAAGACTGACTTGTTCAAATATTAAGGAGTCCTATAAAAACACCAAATTGAAAGCTATAATATATGGACAGAGGAACTGGTGCAGACCTCGTACTCTTCTATCTCTGTGAATTCATATGAGCTTTGTTTGATTGATTTATAGGTTCTTGTTCTCCTGGGATCCTACATCCCCTCTCGTTGTTACACTCTTTCTGCCTCCTCTGCTGCAGGGCTCCCTGAGCTCTAAAGGAAAGGATGTGATGGAGACCTGCTACTTAGAGATGTGAATTCCAAGGTCTTTTTCTCTCAGCATAATGTGTGGTTATGGGTCTCTATTTGTTTTCATTTGTTGTAAGAAGAAGCTTCTATGATAAGTTATGAGTAAGCAGAATATCATTAAGAGTAATTTTTAATCACTACTTTTTTTAAATAGTAGTATTTGTTTATACCCCAGAGCTCTGTGATACATGATCTCTATTTTTCGTCTCCTCCCCAAGCAGTGTCAGGATTGGGTTGCATTCTAAACAGTATGCCTCTTGATTGGTTCCTTGAGAAAGATTTGTAAATGCAAAATGCAAAATAAAAAAAAAAAGAACGATTGTTTCAAATGCACTGGCTTATTTTGCAGATAAAAGAGCATTGGTCAAAGGGTTTGCGTTTATGTTTTTCTTTTGGTAGCTTTTAGAATAGCTTCCTGTACACAAGACATTAGAGCTTAGAAAGGCAAATTTCATGAAGATGCCATCCCCACATTGCTGTTTTTAATGGGTAGTGTGGGTGTTGTCTTCAAGAACTTCAGGGGATTTGATGTTTGGAGAAAACAACATTATGTCTTGCTAACAACCTTGGTTTTGGGGATATTTACATGGGACCTCTTTGTCTAACAACTCTATTAGAGGGAAACCTATCCAAATACGAGAAGTATTACTTAGTATGACTAGAAATGGCCAGTTTGACCCCATCTCCCCCAATAGTTGGAGACTTCGTTAGGACAGTAGTCATATATTTTAGAACTGTCCATCCTATTAGGTTTTCAAACCACCCCCTAAATGACTACCAATTCTGGCTGACTCTCTCTCCAATTCCTATCTCAACTTCTTAAAACCTCCCACCTGATTTTTCTATTGTGGTCCACCCCTTCTCTTATCCAACCATAGAAATCTATTTTATTTCTCTCTCCCACTGGAGTTCCATTTGTCTCATCTCCACCCACTATACCTCACACTCAACAGTTTTATGATATATGTTTGATGATATATAAATACTAGTCATTAATAAAACTATAATCAGTTATTATTTTTACTCATTCCAGTAGTACCCAATCATAAAAGCATGACAAATGATTATCTGGTCTCTCTCTGTTCAATGATTTATCAAGAAGATATACCACAGCCTTACTCATATGCAAGTCTGATGGAAGCAATTCCACATGTTGGGAACACTTTTCCCTGATAACTCAAGCTTATGTCAAATTGACAAAATCAGAAGAACCTCCTGATAGAAAAACTGCCTTGATGAGTATTGGTAGACTATGCGCATTAAGAATGCTATTGTCAGGACTAATCTTAGCAGGAGGAGTCTGAAGTTACATGCTTAGATTATTCTATTTTTAGATCGATGGATATAGAGATATATCTAAATATATTTAAATATATATAAATAAATATATAAAAATATCTAGCCAAGATGTCAAAGATTTGTTTCTCCAATGCTTCTGCTACCAAGTATGCATCATTTTTTTAAAAAAAACAATTAGCTGAATTAATTATTCAAGTCAAAAACCCAACAACTGTCAATAAATTTTTCTCACTTTGTAAGTTACACAAGTTCTTGAATATATTCTGTAATTTACTTTCAGAATATACCCTAAATTAATCAATATTTTACCTAAAATACTTGTTAACAACTTTATCCAAGCTGTTATGGATCTTAAAAATTATTTTTAATTTTCTATTTACTCAATTTTTCATACTTTTGATATGTTCTTACCACACTGATAACCTTAAAGTGCAAGTTTGTTCATGTCATTTCTTGCTCAAAAAAGTTTCAGTGGCTGCCCATTTGATTCAGGTTAATTTACATTTTCTGTTTCTCTTTCTGACTTCTCTGCACACCCTGTCATCTTCTTATCTCCAATTACTGTGGTTTCCATGACATTTTTAAAATTTTCTAATCAATTCTTCTCCAGAGAAAAATTGTCCTGGCTCTTTGCTGTGCTTTCAGCATTGGTTCTCATTTCTTTAATCCTTGACCTGTGTCACCTGAAAACTGAGACTTTCTTACTTCTATCTTCAAATAGCCATCCCTTTGTGCATTATTTTTTGTATAATTTTTCAACTTTGCTTGATTTCTTTTCCTGTCTTAACACAAAACCTATGCTATTGAATTTTATCCTCCCAAGTCCTCTAGTAAGTGCATAAGAGCCATGTAAACATGATTTAGTTTTAATCACTATTAGTACCTTGAAAACTAGTAAGGAGTCTACTACAGTTAAAATTCTCAATAAATATGTTTTGGCTGAATGAATTTTGATTAATTATTTGTTTAGATAAATTACTAATGAGTAGAAGCAATTTTGATATTATTATATCTGTTTCTGAATTTGCTTTAATTTTATTTCATTTTCTTCTTCTCCTATAACAGTATAACTTGTTGTAGTAGCCTCTAGTCTCACATTTACTGGACTTAACAAAAACACCATCATCTTCCCTTTATATAGAAAATAAAATAATTTTGGATTATACATCAAGTGAAAAATCCATTATAAGTAAACTGTGCCAAATTACAAACTACAGTTGATTGTTTTGGTTTGCTGACAAATTAATTTTCTTTAGCATAGTGCACTGATACAAAGTCAAGAATAAATTACTCATATATTTTACTTGTATTATTAATAAAAAGCAGTTTATGTATTACAGATGTAAAACACTTACAGAGCTATTCATTGATCACTAAAATATAAACTTATTTACATTTTAAAAGCTACTTTGAGGTATTATTAAGTGATAAATTATCAGAGTCACTTTAATGCCTATGACTCTTATATTTTCAATTTTAGTGTTTGGGAAGTAGTCTTAGGTAAAATATGTGATGCTAGCTGCATTCAGATGCAAAAAAAAAAAAAAAAAAAAATCTCAAAGAAGTAGATAGTACCTCTCTCCAGGGAGCTTTCTAAAAGTACTCATTGAGTATAAGCAGAACATCAATCAAATAGAACAAGCTTGAGTTTAATGTACCTAGCGAGGAAAGCTGATGAGTTGGTGCATGCAATTCCCCTAAAGACAACTCCCTTTGACCTTGCATTACTTACTCAAACAGTGTGGTATGCTACTAAAACAGAACAAGCATTTCCTCTCACCTAGACTGAGAATAGAAATATTTCACTGCACTAATGTAAGTAAGAGAAAGAGAAATGTTTAGCACATAACAAAAATAACATAATGTTGGATCATTTATTATGAGATGACAAAATATTAGTATATATTAGGGAAAGAAGCCATTATGTCAGGATTCTCTACAAAGGTGATCCTATGATTCCTAAGATTTGAGAAAGAAAACAGACATCAGAAATTTGAAAAGAGTGTTCAATGTGAAGAGAAAATGTATACATGACTGATGTTCAAGAAAGAGTATGAACTGTTCACTGATTCACTGTTTATAAAATATTAGAATAAGAGAGAGCCTACCACATGGAGCCAAAATAATTAAAACTATATTAATCTGTATTAGAGTCTTATACAACATCAAAAATGTGGCCTTAGTTAATATGCAAGTGTTTTCATTTTATACTAAACATTATTATTGATTTTAAAAATACTTTAAAAATTAATGCCAAAAGGAACCAATTAGTTTATTTAGTTAATAAAAGTATTTGCAACAAAAACATGACTAGAGAAGTTCAATTATGGACCCCATGTAAAACAGAAATAAGCCAAATGTGATGGTGTGCATCTATAATCCAAACACTGCAATTGAAATCCAGCAATACCTCTATTAGACATATACTCTAAAGACACACATTCACTGCCAAATGCATTAGCTCAACTATGTTCATAGCAGCATTATTCATAATAGCAAGAACTTGGAAACAACCTAGATGCCCCTCAACTGAGGAATTGATTAACAAACTGTGGTACATGTACACAATGGAGTACTGTAGCGGGAAATCTGAAGCTATGCAAAAAACACACGCCAGAGTGCTGAGCCGGGCCGAGTCGGGGGGAAATAACGAAAGAGCGCGCGTCGCTGGATGAGTGATGTGGGAGAAAGGACCGGCCGGCTGGGACTGCTCTGGCTCTGCTGTGCAGATCGTTCCACGGATCGCTCCTGCTCTGCACAGTTAGGATTGCTCAGACTCTCCACGGTTGGGACTGCTCCTGCTCGCTGCGGTTCGGATCGTTCGTGCTTTCCAAGGTCCTGTTCTCCGCTTCTCCGTCCTTCTCCTACTTTTTCTCCTCCTCCCCTGGAACAATCCCTGGGGATTGTTACATAACTTTTATTTAAAAGTTACATAATAAGTAACTTTTAAATAAAAATCCTTTGTTAGCATATATTTCTTGGTGGGTTAATACTGCGATAGAGTACTAATCAGCAGTAAGAAAAAATGATATACTAAAATTTGCAGGCAAATAGATGGATTAGGAGAATATCCTCTTGAGCGAAGTCTCACAAACCCTGAAGGATAAGCAGGGATATACTCACTCATTAGTGGATTTTGAGCAAAAACATTCTTTTTTCATTGAAAGATGATGGGTGAATAAAGTGATTTAAAACAAACACACACAAAACAAAACTTCTGGTTTGACTGTAGAAGCGTTGCTTAGCAAATATTTGTGGTGGCCATAGTGCACCCATGGGCATTAGGTGTGATATACTGTGCTTTCTTTATCTGTAGCTGAGCCTAACCTGGCTTGAGAAGCTTTAGATTTTATTTTTTATGTTTTATGTATTTAGAGAAAATAGAATTTTTATTAGTATGGGTTTTTAATCTATTCTGAATATTTTGCTTTTTATATAATGTTGAAAACTGATTTTCAAAGAACAATAAAATATATGTTTATAATCAAGTGACAGAAGACTTATGTCTCCTGAAGCACATAGCAAGGCTAAACCATAAAAATTCCTACCTTAAAGAGGTAAATTTAAGGTAAATCAAAAGTTACCACTTGAATTCCATAACAGTGCCATGACAGACATTTACAAATACTTACATATGAACACACCATACACACAATATCTAAACATAGTAGTAATAATAATAATAATATAATAAATCATGAATACATATATAACTAAAATTGCTAATTTTACAGTGGATATTGTTTTCTTCTATCTCTTCCTTTTTTACATACCTTTCCTATGTTTTTGTCAAGGTACAAAACCAGCTTCAACATCATCAAACCTAAATTGCCTTTTCACAAGTACCCATCCTCAATGATCCCACTTTCACCTCCAAAAATTGTGCTATGTATACCTTCTGTAATTTTGGCTTCTAGAAAATAAAATTACACTTACATTATTTTAGTCAATACATTACCAGTATCATTAAGTTTTAGAAGGAAGACCTAAAAATATAATCATATTATCACCTCTTTCAAAATGGTTTCAAAAAATTTCTTATATAAAATATATTAATAAGTTCAAGTACAAGTCTGAGGTGAATAAAAATTAATTATTTAAGGGATTTATCTTAGAAAAATGTGTGTGTGTGTGTGTGTGTGTGTGTGTGTGTGTGTGTGTGAAAGAGAGAGAGAGAAACTGAGAGAGACAGAGAGAATCTAATTTGTATTTTTCTTGATGGCTGTGTAGCATAAAGGAGATGGTTCCCCCATCCACATTGTTTTTGAAGATATGTCCTGGTCTTTGATTTGACCAAAGGCCTATTATATAGACTTTTGTTTTGTTTCATATTTTTGTTGTTGTTGTTTTTAAAGACATTTATTTAAAAGAGACAAATATTTTAAAACATATTTCAGACATTATTTTTAGAAATATGGAAGAAGGACATTTCTTTTAATTTTTCTTTGTTATGTACTTCCTTTGTTTGGCATATTTATAATGAATATTTCTACCATTTATATTTATGGAATATTTAGCCTACCTTAGATTAACCCCTTAATAATTGCCATCTTTCATTGCTTAGAAATTACCAAAAATAGGTGCTATTTTAATTAAACCCATTGATTAGTTTCTCAACTCAAAGTTTTATAATCCCCATTCCTGATAGCATTAGATAGGAGATAAACTTACATTTTCTTTATTTCATAATATGGAATTTTGGAAACATATTTATAAAACCTTTTATGACATATGGAAAAGTAAAAGGTGGAAACAGGAAGAAATTTTGTAACATTCAAATAACTGTTCTAGCACTTTACAGGAAAATCTGTGTTATTTAAATAACAACACTAATATCTTCAGGGAAATATTAAGAAATAGACTCATTCATTTAAAAATCTGAAATGTACAATCATTTTTGATGGTTATCATTGTTCAGGTTAGCCTGATAAATTTCATCTAAGCCAAGCAGTTGCACAACATGTGGAACTGTTTGGGCAGACTTATATATTTAGGGCATTAGAAAATGTGCCTAGAACATAAGGCTTTCTATATTATTTACAATACTAAAAGCCAAATAATTGAGTAAAAATTATTTTTAAAAAGTTTTAAATAACTACACAAAATAAATATTGGATATCAACAAAACAGAAAATAGATTTTATATTTTATGTGAAAATAATACAGCCAAGAAAATGATTTTAAATAGGCATAAAATATTAAAACATGACATGGAAAGAATGTACATTTTTTTATTTTGTTCTTGTAGTTCTTTCCTTCTTTGAGAAAAGTTGTCACTCTTTAGCTCTTTCTGTCCTCAAACTTACTGTTAACTCCTATTCTGGCTCCTGTCATGATGAACTGGATAATCAAGTGTTAACCAGCTCACCTAGCAAAGTAATAAATTTTAATCTAATATCATATTTAGGAAGAAACCATAAGCTAAAAGCAAGAAAAATCTAAAATCATTACTAACACTTAAGCATCATGGCTTCTTTTTTAAGTAGAAAATTTAGTATTTTATAATGCTTATATAATAATGTCATAGTGTAAGGCATTTTTATATAAATCTTGAAATAGTTGGATTTATTTGCAATGACTATATCAATATTAATGATTTTGAGTATGTGGGGGGCATGAATGTGTGTTTGTGGCTGATCTATGGATTTAACAGTGGACTAAAGGTGGTACCATATTAACTGCAACTTCAAATTTCATAGCATGACTTATTCTGAAAGTAAAAATATGGGCAAGCAAGCATGGATTATGTACAGTTCTATTTGATGAAGTGAACTAAATTTTCAGTGAAAACCTGTAAATCCTCAGGAAGGCAGCAGCTGTCTATTTTAGTTACTCCTTAGGGAAATATATTTTTTCCTTATTCTATGCTTAGCATAAAATCTAAGCAAATTATTTCAGGACTGGAGGCTTGTGCTTGAATGTGGGGAACAGCATGAAATATGCTCTTTTAAGTTCATATAATTTGAAAGATCGCATAAGGCATAACCTTCATATCTGTTGCTGAATGTGCAATCCTATGGGATAGAATAAAGTAAAAGAGAGAGAGAGAGAGAGCAGAGAGAGAAAGGGAAAGAGAGAGAGAAGCAGAGAGAGAAATGGAAAGAGAGAGAGAGAGAGAGAGAGAGAGAGAGAGAGAGAGGCCTAGGTAAAATTATGCTGTAATTTTAAATTGGGGAGCTAATATTTAAATTTAATCAATTCTTCAGTTTTGTTCAAATTCTTCAAGCCTAAATTATAGGTTGATGGCAATAATGGAAGAAAAATTCAATATAGTAATACATTAGAAATAATCTGTGGATTCTTCAACTTCCTTCACATGTTACTTGACCTCTGTCACTTGTAGAGTTAAATATGTATTGTTTCCTTTGTAAGCAGAACCAGGGAACATACTGTCACTTAAAGTGTTATGAAGAATAAAATAAATAATAAATGTAAATTTTCATACTCCCATCATTTTATTTTCCATGTTTCAATTGGTAATGTTAAGATATTATAAAATATATTAGAATAGATAATTGTCATAATTCACATACTAACATATATAAGTATAGTTTCATTAAGTCAAAATATCTAGAGAATTGTATTCTTGCACACATATAGCACTTTTAGCTCTATATATGTATTAAATACATCTGTTTAGATTCAGATAGTATAAGTTATCTGAAGCAAGCTACTTCAATAACTACAACAGTTTTTTTTTAATCATTTTAAGTATTTGGAAGTTAAAAAATGAAAAAAAAAAACAAAATAAATCAAAAACAGAGCCAGCTTTGAGATTATCCCATGGCTATTAATGAGAGGAAAGCAAAAATGAATAAAGAACATTATAAAAGTATCAAAAATTAGTGAATAATTCAACAGTTGACCTCATTCAGGACTGTTTGCTTTCACTGTTTGCACAAAGAACCCAGGACATCCCACAGAATCTTTGCCCACTGAGACTTCTCTGTTTATGTAAGACCCATTTTTTTTACCTCATCTCCTAAGCATTCACACCACCTGTCAAGAGTGCTGTTGCTAGAAAGAAGTTCCCAACACATGAGCCCTTAATGTACAGTTTCAAACTATTAGCCCCCTCAGGGCATCTATCATAATTGTAACTGGAATCAGAGGAATGTCTACAAGAAGACCTCAGGTATCAAAAACTGCAGGTGACCTCCATGATGGAGCTCTCAGCCATATACTCCTTTATTCATTTTTTCTTTTCATTATTCTTCTCTTATGTTCTTTAGTTATCTATCTATCTATATAGATATAGTGTGTGTGTGTGTATGTGTGTGTGTGTGTGTGTGTGTGTGTGTGTGTGTGTGTGTGTGAGAGAGAGAGAGAGAGAGAGAGAGAGAGAGAGAGAGAGAGAGTTGTTTTTTAATTAAATTGAGTAACTGCTTAAGGAACTGCTCTCCTAATTAGTAACTTAAACTACAGTTACCAGTAGGAGCGGCCATAACCAGACTAGAACTCTGTTCTCTCGAGAACTGACTCTATCATGGTTACTAAAAGAAATTTTACCTAAATCTCTATCCCTCTATAGACCTCAAGATTTGAAGGTTGACAAAAAAATTCTGCTTGTTCAGAGAGGCTGAATATCAGGTAGTTAACTATCTTTCCTAGCTAACAACTCCCCCCCAAATCAGGCCGGCGTTTGCTCAGCCCCCAATTTAAGAATCCTTACTACACAGAGTGGTTCCTTTGTACTACTTCCTGTCAGCTAATTGCTGACTTAGCCTCCTGACCCCAGGTTAATACTATTTATGCAAACAAATGTAAAAGGTATTTGTATCATTAAACAACTATTCCGTAGCATTAACGAATGTAATGCATCTTAAATTAATATTGCGTGTGTGTGTGCTTTGTAGTTGAGGTATAGGTACGTTGCATATGAGTGTGCAGGTGCCTTGGTCACATGTATGTATTCAGATACCAGAGAAGGGTTTCAGATGGCTTTTTCTAAAATTATTTTAATTATTGCCTTAATAAAGAGTGATTTCTGATAGGCCGGGTGATCAGAAGCCCCCATGATTCCTTTGCTCTGTCCTGGCACCATTATGCTAAGGTTACAGATACAAAAAGCCATACTTGACAATTTTACATGTACATGAATTTTAGGGATTTGAATTATGAAGCTGAACTCACACAGTGTGTCCACTTATCACAAAGACAATTCTACAATATCCTTTACCTACCTTCAAATGAGAAGAATAGTGAATATAATAATCATCAACAAGAACAAAAAATAAAATAATTAGTGCCTTTCTTTCCTTTTGCCAACCATATTAGAATAGGTGTGGATGTGTAAACTTGCATGCATGTGTATTTAACAGCACTTACAATATCTTTCAGCAAATTTTAAAAAATGATACTTGTAGTGAATAAAGCCCTATGGAAGGCTTTATTTAATGTCTTAGTGAATAGATGAACTCTGTTCATGAGTGACAGGATATGGCACTATAGTGCATAGCTCACTTTAATCATCCTCTCACCAGAAATCTTTCTAAAGTGCATGAATTGTATAGATACAACACAGGGATCCATCTTTTTCTTATTTTACATTCATTTAAATAATAGAAAATATAAGGACAGACGATAACTGGAAGATATATAAGGACAGAAATGTATTATTTAGAATATATATGGATCAAAAACTATGAAGTCAGCTCAGCAACTTTATCAAGCTAACTTACACTAGGGCCTAAGAAAATTAATGTTAGGTCAGCATTAAAAAGCATTTCTGTATCTAGGTGAGTGGTGATAAAGTCTTGCTTTCAATGCATTCCATATGTCATGTCTTCTTGGCTTGACAATTAAGTTTTGTTATTTTGGGTATGTGTGTTGTTTTTCTTGCAGTCTGCTTCTACCCAATTACTTGCCTAATATTTGTCAATAGTGCTAAAAATATGTAGTGAAAAGGACAATTTCTTCAATAAATAATGTATGTAAAACCATATTTTCATGTATGAAATATTTAAATTGACTTCTTAAATTTTATAAGAAGCCGTGCACAAAGATATACTTAAACTAAATTAAAACCTTAATCTTTGGGTCTAAATCTTAAAAAAAAGAAACATGAGATTGCATGGAAATAAATATTCATTGTTACTGAACTTTGTTGTAAAAGGTTCTGGCCCAAACTTTCTGCTCCTAGATCATAAGTTTGCTTCCATACTCAGCCCCACTTAGCCTCAAATAATCACACATAGGCTTATATTATTTTTACACTGATTGACCTAGGGCCCAGGCATATGACTTGCTACGTCCTTCATCTGAACTCAACCAATCTTGTTCAGCTGTGAGGCTTGGTACCTTTTCTCAGAGCAGCATTTCAGCTTCTTTCCTCTGCATCTCCTCATCCTGTCTGTGGCAGGTCTGCCTGACATCTGTCTCTGGCGTCTGTACTAAGAATTTTTTTTAGCCTGGTAGCCATGCCACACTTCCTTTTGGCCAGTCAGCTTTTATTAAACATATAGGTGGAAAAAAATATTTACATTATCAGCATAATCCCACTACAGAATTTGGTAATTATTTATTTTGATTTAAGAAAAGAATCATAAGAGACAAAGAAAAAAGAAGAAAAACAGTAACAACAAACAAGTAAGACATTCTCAGACCCCATCTCCCCAACAGAGAAAACAAAAGACAACACAAAAAGAGAAAACACAGGGTGTACTATAAGGTGTTCAAAATATAGAGGGAGTACTATAAAAACCCCAATTAAATAATAAAAGAACAATGACATATATGGATAATTCTTTTAAAATATATGGACAAAAAAGTCAAGAAAGTAATGAATACGAGTTTCAGCATCACTAATATAAAGTTTGTACAAATCCAAACAACAGTCAATTGTGATTTTACATCTGTTAAGATGGTTCTAATATTCTTTGTGTTGCTGTGATGAAACACTCAGGCCACAAACAGCTGAGGGTAAACAGCATATACTTCCATCACTGAGGAATCAGAAACACTGACTGGGACCATGGAGGACTCATTCATCATTGAGTGAAGCCAAGAACCTGGGGCAAGAACAAAGGTGCTTTCTCTTTCTCTCTCTCTGGCTTGTTCCCAGGCTTATGCTTAACTACCTTCTTTATGCATACCAGGAAGACAAGACCAGTGAAAAGCACCAACTAAATTTGTCTGGGTCCTCTTACAACAATGAGGAGTAAAAATTATAAGAATTTCTAGAATCTAAAAACAAAAATGAAATGTTTTGTAGAGTGATTGTTACTTTATATAGTTTACTCAAGTGAAACTATGCACAAGAGATAGTTGTAAGAAATTATTGCATTTTATCAATATCATGTATAAAATATATATGTCAAAAAACTTGAGGAAGTCATAAAAAACAGAATTACACAAAATGACAAGTTCTACACAGCAAAAGTATATAATCAAATGGTAAAATACCTTTACCAAATTTAAATAAAAAAATTAGCCAATACCTTTTGCAGATAATGTTCATGACTTCCATTTAATTTTGTTAAAATTTAGAATACCACATGAGATATCCAGGTAATATACGTCCAAATAAGATTTTGCAGTGCAAAACAAAAATCTTTGCTGAAGACCTGACACTGAGAGAAACATAAGAGAATGCCATGGGTCATGTCTCCTGTAAAAAGCCAATAGAGAAGCAGTAGAGAAGACAGTGGTTTCTCTGGAGCAAGGTAAAGAAATATAATCTTTAGCAATGATGCATACAATGAACTCTGTCACAAGACAAAAAATACATAATCTTATTGTCTGAGGATTACTTTATCTCAGCAAATAAACTACTTTCAATCTAGATTTATAGGTCAAAAATATTTTTAAGAGTCTACAAATTTAAAATGCTATTATAAAGTTTGTAGTCATTTAATTATGTAAACTTGTTCCCAAATGTGGAAATATATTAAATTTTTGTAATTTCAATAACAATAATAAAATATTGGAAAACAAGAATAAAACTAACATTCGGAAATGATTGTATATCTACATTTCTCCTAATATATATACACATATAAAATTTTATATTTTATAATACTAATCACAGTACATTTAGAAATAAAATACATTCAATAAATAAAAATAGTTCCCATAACTCTTTACCGATATTTACACACTTTTTATAGCATTTAATAATTAAAAGTAGATTACTCTTACTATAACATATGCAGTGATCACTAATTTTGATCTTAAGATATTCTGACAGGAATAAGAAGGTATCTCAGAGTTGTTTTGATTTTTAATTTCCTGATGGCTTAAAAACTTGACCAATTCTTATGGTCATTTATGATTCTATTGATAATTCTCTATTTAGCTTTGTACCCCATTTTTAATTAGATTATTTGGATTTAGATCTCTAGTTTCTTGAATTCTTTATATATTTTATATTAGCCCATGGTCAGATATATGGTTGGTAAAGAACTTTCCCCAATGTGTAGGCTGTTGTTTTGTCTTATTAACCTAGTCCTTTGCCTTAAACAAGTGTCTCAGATTCACGAGGCCCCATTTATTAATTGTTGCTCTCAGTATCTGTGCTACCAGTGAAATTGTTGGTGAGAATAAAACTTATATAGCCACTTTACAAATCAGTATGGCAGTTTTTCAAAAAGCTTGAAATCAATCTACCTTATGATCTAGCAATAGTACTCTAGGGCATATAGCCAAAGGATGCATATTCTTAGCCCCAAAACATTTGCTTCACTACATTGATAGCATCATTATTGTTAATAACCAGAACTTAAAAACAGCAAAGATGTCCCTCAACTGAAGATTGAAAAAAATTATGAAGTCCATTTATACAATGGAGTACTATGCAGCAGTAAAAAATGAAAAATGGATTTATCTAGAAAAATCATCCTGAATGAGGTAACACACTCACACCAGAAAAAAGCATGTTATATACTCACTCATAGGTGGATATTAGACATAAAACAAAGGATAACAAGACTATAATATACAACCCCTACACACAAGGAAAATCTAACCCTAACCCTAACCCTAACCCATGGATCCCCAAGGAAAGAGAAAATATATAAAATCTCCTAAGTACATTGAGAAAATAGGGAAGGAGGGATTAAGAGTAGGTGGGAAGAGAACATGAGGGAGTGGGATGATTGAGTTGGTGGAAAGACAGAGAGAAGAAAAACAAAAGAGATAATTTGATAGAGGGAGTTGTTGTGGCATTAGAGAAAAACTTGATGTTAGGGAAATACCCAAGAACTTTCAAAGATGGACCCAAAGATTCTATGCAATGTTGGAGAGGGTGCTTAAATTGGCCTTCCCTTATAATCAAATTGATGACCACCCCAATTGTTATCCTAGAAGCCTCATTCAGAAACTGATGAAAGCAGATGCAGAGATCTACAGCTAAGTACCACCAGATAGAGCTCTTAGTCTAGTGAAAATAAGAGAGGATAGATTATATACACAAAGAGGTCAAAATCATGATGAGAAAACCCACAGAGACAGTTGACTCAAGCTATTCAGAGCTCACTGATTCTGAACTTACAGCTAGGAAACTTGCATTGGACTGAACTAGGCCCTCTGAATCTAGATGGCAGTTCTTTGGTCTGGGTAGATTCCTGGGGCCTCTGGCAGTGGAGCCAGAAATTACTCCTAGTGCATGAATTGGCTTTTTCAAGACCATTTCCTTGAGAGAAATACCTTTCTCAGTCTTAATGCTGGGGGAGAGCTAGGTCCTACCTCAGCTGGACATATCAGATTCCATAGTCTCACTCTGGGAGTCCTCACTCTGTCAGAGGAATAGAAAAGAGGATGGGGTAAAAGGAAGCTGGGGGATGACTGGGAAAAGCGGAGGGAGGGGAACAGTGGTAGGTACTTAAAAATATTTTTAAAAAGGTAAAGGGAAAAAAGTTGGTAAGTACTGCACAAGTTCTATTCATAATTATACAAATTATATTTAATGTATTATAAATGTTAATAGCCTTGATACCTCTATAATCAGGTTTTCCATTTTGAAATACCAACACTTTACATTTTTTTGTAATCACCTATAAAATACAGATTATAAAGACATTGATATCAAGAATATGTTGCCTAGAACTAAGGAGTGATTACAACTAACTTAATTTTTCTTTATTTGTGGAGGTCAGTTTAAGATAGATTCATATGGTTAAGGCTTGCTTCTAAGTGTTCTTTCTATGTAGTTGAAGATAACTTTGAACTAATATTACTACTTCTATCGCTGTTGTTACATAGTTGTTACTAAATTCATATAGTAGAGATTCTAATAAGTAGTTATTTGCTATGACATTCATTTTTATTAATGATAATTTTATGTTTTTACTTGTTATTTTAGATACTATTTTTTCCTTTTTTCAAATAGTTTCAAATGACAACAAATGAATTCTTCATAATTATACCTATTATGACTATTAAGTATCATTGTATCATATATAGTCAAATTATTGCTTAATTATTTACATTCTTTATTTGTTAGGTAAGAAAACAGAGGATAGATGTTCTGAAATTATTAGACAAACATTATATGTTTAGAAAGTGAATGAAAGAAAGTAAGAGACTTATATAACCAACATATACATTTTTCCTTTTTTACTTTGCAGCTCAGCTTAATTGAACTTAGGGAAAAAAATAAAAATTAATTAAATTCATGATAAAAATTTTAGATATAACCAAGTCTCTTCAAATATTCTGAAAGAATAGGCTTTTAAAAATGTAATTACAGAAGGATAGGAAAAGTGCTTTTAAATGCTTTCTTCTGTACATAACAAAGCTATTAGATTAACAAACTCACAACAGCTGTGATTATTTGCACAAATTTGCATGTGAGGTAGCCAGTGAAGATTCCAACATAGACTGCCTGGTGGTTTTATTGCTCTTGCTTCACTGAGAAACCATAGGCAGTTGGCAGCTTCTTTGGGAAGATGAATCATTCTTTTTGAGAGTGTGACCACAGGTGGGCTTCTAATCTCCAGTGGATGGCCCCACCAAACCCAGGTACATATGGGCAGCAATAATTGGATTTAGTTGATTAGTTCCTTAAGAAGGGAAGACAAAGTGAAGTTTGGACTGTGGCAAATTCCAAAGATCTAGAACGAGCTGGGTAAAAAAACAAGTTGTATCATGGTACTTTGTTGTATACACATTTATGAAATTATCATGAATAAAGAAAAAGTAGAGGAAATTTTAACCTTAAAAATGTTGTAAATACAACTTTATATTTTAATTTGTTCCAAATCACCTTTGTATATAAAATAACAAAAACTATTTTATGACCTAAAAAATAGTTATGTTAGATATGATTTTTAGAACATGTATCCAAAAGGAACTCTATATTCCTGACAATATCAGTAGTATATCCTTCATCAGAAAAATGGCTAATATTTGACAAAATGATAAGTTTGACATTTGCATTATAATAGAAATGTACTATAAAGAAATAAATCTCTATTTTTCTTATCATGAAAACAAGCAAACAAAATAAAAACCAAACAAACAACAACAAAAAAACCTTGATAACAAAACATCTTCCCACTTCTTGGGAAACTACAGTCGACACAGCTCCATCACATCCCTCACCTCCTTGTCTAAGCCAAGAACTCCATAGTCCTTTTCTGAAAATGCACAGGCCATGCCTACCAGGAAGCACTACAGATTCTCAAATGTTCACTTTTCTTTCTCTCCTCCAAATCCATCTTTCTATCTTAGCTCAGCTCCGTGGAAGTCTACTGGCTTTCTGATTGCCTCTCTCTACATTCCCATTCACACAAGACTAAGAAAATGTTTTTGTCATACCCTGATTTACTTCCTTCTGTGGATTTCTTTAGCTCTACCCACACCTCTTCTTGTCTATCTCCATCTATATGTCAAATATCAATAGAATACATTGTAACTGAAACTACCCACTAGTGGCCACATCTGTCAGGATCTCAAAAGATTTCTTACCAGACAACTCACAACTGTCACAGCCTCTTAAACAGCAGAATAGGCAGGTTTGTAAAACCTAGTAAATAAAATCAAGATAGATATAATCACCTAGAATTAGAATCATTTGAAAGGCAGATAGCACAACACAAGTTTAAAATCACAGTAAGTAATAGCCAGGACAATATTCCTCCAATAAAGTCCACTCATTCTCCCACCAAAATGTGAGAATGATGCAACATCCCTGACATATGAACTAAGGACTCTAAGATTATCTTTATGAATACAAAAATTTTTTAAAATGAAATTAATAAATTTCTTAGAGAACCTAGTTACACTGAACTTGATAGAAAAGAAAGTAGGAAATACTCGCCAACTAGTGACCACTTCCTAAATATAATAGGAGTAGCACAGACACTAAGAAAAACAACCAATAAGTGGGACCTCCTGAAACTGAAAAGCTTCTGTAAGGCCAAAGACACAGACAATAGAACAAATCGACAGCCTAAAGAATGGGAAAAGATTTGTACCAACCCTACAAAGTGATAGAGGACTGATCTCTAAGATATATAGGGAACTCAAAAATTTAGAGCCCAAAACCATTAAAAATCCAAATAAAAATGGAGTTCAGAACTAAAAAGGGACTTCTCAGCAGAAGAATTAAAAATGGCTGAAAAGCACATGAAAAAGTGCTCAACATCTTTAGTCATCAGAGATATGCAAATCTAAACAATTTTGAGATACAACCTTACACCTGTCAGAATGTCCAAGATTAAAAACATAGATGACAGCTTGAACTAGAGAGGATGTAGAGCAAGGGGAACACTCCTCAATTGTTGATGGGAGTGTAAACTTGTTCATCCACTTTAGAATGCAGTATGGCAGTTTCTCAAAAATTGGAATCAATCTCCCCAAGGATCCTGCAATACAACTCTTAGGCATATACCCTAAAAATGCACATTCACACCGCAAAAGCATTAGCTCATCTATATTCATGGCAGCATTATTTGTAATAGCAAGAACCTGGAAACAACCTAGATGCCCAACTAAGGAATGGATTAACAAACTGTGGTACATTTACACAGTGGTGTACTACTCAGCAGTAAGAAAAAAATGATACTCTAAAATTTGCAGGTAAATGGGAGAATATTCTCTTGAGTGAAGTATCACAATCCCAGAAAGAGAAGCAAGGGATGTACTCACTCATTAGTGGACTTTATATATATATATATATATATATATATATATATATATATATATATATATATATATAGAGAGAGAGAGAGAGAAATGTCACTGTATACAACTTAAACTCAAGGCTGGAAGATAGCTAAGTGTCACAATGCTTCATTTCTGCATTGATGGCTTCTGACAGAGGGGTGGGTAAGGAAAGACTTGTTTTCTTTAAGGGCCTGACCACAGGGAGATTAATTATGCTCCAGTAAGCAAATGAGCAGCATAAAAGGGTGGTTTTGTAAATGGGGAGATCATAAGAGTGGGCAAGATACTGAGAGGTCTGATATCTGAATTTGATGGGGTACATGATATAAAAACACCAAATAATATATACATATATGAAAAAAGCTAAAAAAAAAGAAGTACTATGACTAATATCTGGGTTTCACTGGCTTTGTAACTTTTAAAGGGTTTTTTTAAGTTTTATGGAATAATATGATATGTATTTGTCAAAGTTCTTTAAGTTATAGTAGATTTCGGTTTTAAGTTCATATTTTCCTGTGTTTGTTTTTCTTATTGCTGTATTTTAATTTTAATATGGAGTATTTTATTAGTACTTTAATTTCAAGGTTACAAAGTATGCATTTGTTAAAATTATTTATTGAATTTAGGTTTAATTTTGCTATCTAAATACACCAGACTCAGACTTTACATTAGGAGGAGGAAATCAGACTGACTGGAGTAGATACTGAGCTGATGCAACTTGGGATTTGTAGCCCTTTCTGGGGAGGAGGTGAGGAGATAGGGAGGAAGGAGGCTGAAGGCTGACTGGGAGGGGTTGGGAGGGAGAAGGGAGGGAGAACAAGGGGATACATGGGAAAAAAGGACTTTATTATATAAATAAATACATATATACTTATATATATATATATATATATATATACATAAAAAATGGGGAAATAAAAACAGACAAGTAGAGTATCCAAAAAAGTCATTTGGACATTGAAACACTGTGCCCACCATGGAAGATCACACTCTTTGAGGACTGGATAGGGAATGGTAGGGGAGGGAGACTGAGAGGTGAGTGGTGAGTGGGAGAATCAGAGTGAGAGAAAATGGTGGGGTTGATATATAAAATAAAAATTAAATAATAAATAAAAGAAGTTAAAAAGAAAGCACATACACTATCAATTTAGGAAAGAGAAATATATTTTTCAATATATACTGCCTATCAATGATAAATCAGAATCAGATAAGTTAAAAACACCTGTAACACTCAATGCAATAGATGCTGTAGTTTAAAGTCAAAAACCAATAAAACCCAGAGCTATATTATTTAGTGAAGAATTTATCAAACTTTCATAGCAGAATACCAATACTCTTCATATTATTCCACAAATTATAAACAAAAGAAACATTGTCCAATTATTTTTATGAGTTCTCAGTTGCTCTGACACCTAACCCACATAAAGTCTCAACAACCAAAAAGAATTACAAATCAATTTTTCCTGTAAAATAAATGTAAAATACTCAATAAAATACATGCAAAAACTTCCCAATAGCACTTCAAAATACCATTCAACTTCATCAAATAGGCTTCATCCCAGGGACTCACATATGGCTCAACCAAAATAAACTGATAAACATAATCCACTTTATAAACAGACTGAAAGATCCTTTAAACAGCAAGGATCCTTGGCCCATAGCATAGTGAGAGGTGAGCAGGTTTCACCCCCTGGGCCTACTGGGTACCTCATCCCAGAGGCCAGAGACATAGTCCTGGATTTGACCTCATGGCCAGGACTGCCCTTGAAAAGGGTTGGAAGAAGCTTTCCCTAGCATACCCAGAAATTCACATAGTTATTTTACTAGGTGAAGAAAAATACAGCAACAAAATCCAAGATCTCTTTCTTTAAAATGTTCTGGCAATATATAGGGTTATAAAGGGCATATCTAAACACAATAAAAAACAATTTGCAGCAAGTCCATAGTTAACATCAAATTAGAGAGAAATTTAAAGCATTTCCACTAAAATTAGGAACAAAATAAAACAAGACAGTTCTGTTAAAAACATGAACCTATGGAATGATGTCTAACCATGTTTTGCAGCTGGCATGAAGAAGCTAACAGCTATAGAAAATTGAAACAATTACAGTGACCCATAGCCATGTAATATATAGAAAATGAGAGAAGCTGGAACACTAAGCCCTTAAATGCATGCGTCAATCATATTCCCCACCCACGGGTTCTCAAAACTTTAAAGCAGATGAAAAAGTATTAGAGCTAGACAGAATAAAAGACACCAAACTTCTTGTACTTTTTGGGAAGGGAATAGAGGTTTGGGAAGCGGGGAGCCTGAAGACTGACTGGGAGGGATTGGAAAGAGGAAAGGAAGAAAGAGCAAGGGGATACATGGGTAAAAATGGCTCTATTTTAAAAAATAAAAAATATTAAAAAAAAAACCTTCTGCCTCCCACCAAAAAATGAAGACACCAAAAATCGAGGTCTTCTGAATACAACAAAGTTGGCACACTTAAAATCTCACAAATAATGTAGCAGCCTTCACAGAGCCAGTCTGGGTCTGCTGTATTGATGTATTGTGCATGCTCTAAAGAAATAAAGCTTGGCTGTGAACACCATGACCCCTTGGTGTCCAGGGTGGAGTGAGAGTCAACAGCTTCAGCCAGCAAGGATCCCCGGTCTAGAGCAGAGTGGGAGGTGATCAGGTTCCAGGCCCTGGGCCTCCCGAGGACCTCATCACAGAGGCCAGAGACATAGTCCCAGATTTGACCTTACAGTCAGGCCTGCCCTGGATTATGGTTGGAAGAAGCCTTCCCAGCAATCCCAGAGGTCACATCACAGACATCTCGGCCCCACTTCCAAGGCAGGTTGCATCATCACAGAGGGACAGATGTTTCTCTGAATAGCATGACTCCATGATATCTGGGGCAGAGTTGGAGTCAGATGGCTTCAGACAGCAAGGATCTCATGGCCTAGCCAGAGTAAGAAATTGTGCAGACTCTGTGTCCAGAGCAGATAGGAGACAAAATACCCCCGTAGCCACAACTAAGATTTCACTAAGATCTGACTAAGAGTGAACCAGGGAAGCAACGGGCAGATGCCAGTCCAAGAATACATATAGCAATAAAGAACAACAATAAACCACCAGAAGAAGCTGATGGTTCTACAAAACCAAGAGCTGAACAGAGTAATGAAAGGAAAAGGAAGGAAACAACAATACAAACACCTTTAAGAAGATTATAGAAGCCTTAAAAGAAAATCTAAAAAAGTTCCTTAAAGAAATAGAAGATAAAGCCAAATAAAAAGTTGGAAGAGATGAATAAATCCTTGAAAGAAAACAAAGAAAAACAAGAAAGAGAAATTCAACAAATGAAAAAAATCATTCAAGGAACTAAAAATTGAAACAGAAACAAAAAGAAGGGCACAAAATGAGGCACAGGATGAAACAGAGAATCTGAAGAAGCGATCTGGAACTACAAGAGATGGAAGAGAGAATCTCTGGAGTGGAAGACTCAATAGTGGAAACAGATAAATCACTCAAAGAAAACACCAAAACCAAAAAAAGCCATAACACAAAACGTACAAGAAATTTGGGACACCATGAAAAGACCTACCCTGAGAATAATAGGAATAGAAGAAGGAGATGAATACCAGCTCAAAGGCAAAGAAAATGTCTTCTTTATTGAATACAAGAAAACTTTCCTAACCTAAAAAAGAAAATGCCTATAAAGATACAAGAAGCTTACAGAACACCAAATAAATTAGACCCTCAAAAAAATCTAATCGTCACATTAAAATTAAGCCACAAAACCTACAGAACAAAGAAAACATATTAAGAGCAACAAAGGAAAAGTTTCAACTTTTCCAATTTGTATCCCCTTAATCTTGTTTTGTTCTCTTATTGATTTAGCTAAAACTTTGAGAACTATATTGAATAGATCAAGGGAGAGAGGACATCCTGTAACAAATTTATACCAGCTTTTACTTTCTTGAAATTTTTGATAAGATAATGAGAACAGATATAGTAATAAAATAATTTTAAACTAGATCCAAAGTGCTAAGCAATTCAAACCCATGGTAGGTAATATTTTTGAAAAATCAACTACTGGCAATCAGTAGAGGCTGTGTAAAAAATAACACAAAAAGGAAATGTTAGCTCTGAAGCTGCAGAGATATGGTAACAAGTCACTAGTTTCTTGTATGTGAAGATAAAACCTTTTGGTGGCTATTTTCTGTTACTTACTGCTATGCAGATATAATCACAGATGCTATAGTTTAGAAAGAGTATCTGCTTCATTCAGCTAAGTATTCTTTGATTAGTATCATTTGTGCTTTCTTAGATGCTGTGATGCAGAGGCAATGACCTCTGAAGACATCTGAGGCTCAGCTCAAATCCTCTCTTTGTTGTATCTAAACTAGATGGAATTTCCATGCTTTCCTTCAAAGCTCATTCAGACTGTGAGTTTGTGTGCATACTATGTCACAGCATAGACAAGAGTTTCTTATGTTTGGCTTGTCATATATTTTGAAGATCACTCACATGAATAAATATGTGTGTGCATGCATGTGTACACATGTGTGTGTGTAAACATTATATCAATTGTAATTACACTATAAGTGTGAATTTGCTCCTCATAAGAGCCATAGACTATCTAACAAAAACTCCAGTACCTGAAATTGTTCCAAAATTCTTATAAGCAAAAAGAAATAACCACAAAGGAAGAACCAGGATTACAATTGCACATAGTTGCTTTTGTGCTGCATTCTCTCTCTTGACATTGCTTTCAATTTGTGATTATATTTTTGATTATGTTGATGTATAGATTAAAGTTGTATAATTAATTATTCAGCTCTTTTTAAGGAAAAGAAATACTGGCCTCTATCAGTATTGTAAGACCAGGAAGGAGTGGGGTCAAGATTATTTGCCTCTGTGGCAGCCCTTGATGAGCTTGTTGCACTGTATTAATGCAATAAATATTTCAGATCAATATTAATTGTTGAACTTTTAAAAGCATACTTTTCAGAGGTTGTGAGTTCAGCTGAATAGTAGAGTGCTTAACTGCAATACACAAGGATTTGAATTCTATAAACAGCAACAGAAATAGCACTGCTTTAATCATCAATTCTATACCAATATTGTCAGAGATGTGAAAATGCTTTATTTACATTTTCATATTTTAAAGATATTTTATTATTTTCTAGAGGTAAGTACAATAAATGATTGTGACTTTTGTGACTCCAACAATAAAAAAAATCTCTCATTATTATTGGAAACATCTTACATAATGCAGCAGGACCTAGCTGTCAGTGAGAAGCTATGTAAAGCGATTCACTGCCTACTCCAGCTCCTGGTGACTGTCAGAATTCTGGGACTTGTGACCACAGAAGTCCAATTTCTACACCTATGTCAGGCTATAGTATGTTCTTTATGGATCTAGAAAATCATTCACTGCCACATTATTGATAGATCTTGGTGGGGTTTACATGCTAAAAATGTCCATAAATTGATGTTCTAAGCATCATGGAATCATTGTAAAAAAATGACATTTTGTGACATACTTTAAAGTCTATTATTGGTATGTGCATACTATTGTGTGCAAATATTTAGACTTAAATGTAAATTTCTATAGCATTTTGTTTATGTTAGGAAAACTATTTCAATGAAGTAAGAATGTGTCAGTCCAATTTTATGAGGTTTATTTCTTACATGTATAGTTACATTTCTGGAGAAATTAATATCCAGTTTTTATGAGGAAATGTGACAATTCACAAACAAAGCAGAACAATGACTAAACTTGTTTAGAAAATCCCAAACTCTTTCAAAAGATGAGTTTCACAGCCAAGTTCTGTGACCAGTTGTGGGCTGAGGGTGAACTAAAAAAAGATTCCTAGAAAAAAAATTGAAGAAAATCAATGATGGCACTTTATTTTCTTCTTATTTTTTTTGAAGTTGTGTGTATGTGTGTGTGTGTGTGTGTCTGTGTGTGTGTGTGAAACAAACATGTACAAAGACAGAATTTTCCATCAAAAAATAGATAAATTCCATAGATCAGAACAACAGCTAGACTAGAAATGCTGTGAGCACACACAGTTAATGAAACCATTCTTGGATGCATGCCATAAACAATTTGATAATAAAATGCCTGTGTTTAGGCAACATAGCACTTTTTTGAAATAACAGTTTAGTGTTTGCAAATGATTTGTTTTATTACAAATATTTAAATTAATTAACACAAAATACTTTTTTTTCAGTTTTAATTTGATACCATGTGGGAATACCAATAATACATTTAATTAATGAATGTGGTCTAAAAATATGTTTCTTAATCTTTTAATCATTTCCAAGTATAGATTAAAAATGATTTATTTTACTGGGTGAAAGTAGAAAGTATCCAGTTGATGTATAAATATAACAAGTATGTTGAAAGCAAGTTGAAATATAAAGCATCTTGACATTTTTCCTGTACTGTCTGGACTTATAACCTTCTGGTTATCCCATGTATTTCTGTTGCATTCTCTATAGTACAGTAAATCCCCTATAACTGCATTTTGACACGAATGTGCAGAAGTATCTATTGTCCTTCCTTTAACAGAAGTTTACACAGCAGATGGTAAAAATGTCCCAGCATATACTTGTGAGATTGAAATAAAAGTAATATGCCAGAATGCTGACATTTTTTGGCAAGTTGTCAAATTATATCAAAGGCAGATTAAAAAAGAATCAAGTGTATGGAAAAATTCAGTGTTTTTCTTTTATTTCTCAAGTCTCTATCCCATTTTAGCAAAATATGATGTAATTATTTCACTTCCCAAAACTATACATTTTCTTAAGACATTTCTTCTTGCTCTTTCTGAGGCATCAGTATCCAGACCTCTTTTGGGACCTACCATTTTTTCCCTTTTTGTCCTGCCATTTTTTGCCCCTTTCTCTTCCCTCTGTAACTACTTCACATATTTAAATTTTTCTAATCCCTATAGATAAAACTAATTTCCTCTATGATCATTTAAAAACAGTAGAAATATTACTTGGAAACAATAAGATTTGTTTTATTGAATATGATTAAGACACTTTTTCAATAGATAGGTAGATAGAATTGTTTTAAAATATAGACCAATAAAGAAAACCATGACGCAGATGACCTACACTTCTAGCCACTCTTAAATAAAATAAACAAAAGAAAACAAAAAAGACAAAGCATTACAAATCCATTCCATCTATTTCTGTATCCTTTGTCACCTGTTCTATAGTTCTGTTGATACTTTGTTCTTGGGATTTCTCTTAGGAGGAGGTGACACAAAAGCTTTGGTCACATTATACTTTCAACCAGTCTTCCCACTGAGAAAGGGTTACTAACAGACACAAAGCATTGAACAGAGGGCAGCTCATCCAACTTGACCTGAGAGGCAGAAAGAAAGGTGTGGTAAATGGAGAGGGAAACTGTGCTAAAAAAACCTCTTTTTTCATCTACTGTTTCAAATAATGTATATACTATTTCATTATGCTAATGGTGTAAATAGTTCAATGGCACTTATTTTACCTAACTAAATGTTCCTAAAATCTCTCCTTTTCCTGTCTTTTGTCTAATACTACAAATATGTTCATATAATGAGAATAGTACAACATGACTGATTCTACGAGAAAAACTTTTAGATATTTTTTTAATTAAGAAGAGTTGATTTTATGACATAAAATTTAATTGATCACAATATTACTGTCATTATATATTTGGAAAGTTAACACTGAATAATTACTATTATTTAATGAGTTCTTTCCTATAGTCTCTAAAGGAAAATTTCCATAAATTATGTAAATATGAATTGCGATACATTATGTGTTGAATGGATTAAGTTTCTAAACAAGGCTCCCAAATCATTTCCAAATGTCAGTGTGAGTATGTCTCTATAAAAGATTAACATCGAATTAGTAATCAAAAAAGCGCTGCCTATCAATGTGAGTGGGCATCACAGTTTTTGGACTTTCCAAAACAACAAAAGCAGAAGGACAAATCCACGATCTCTTCTTTGGGAGCAGACACTTCTGAGTTAGCTATCAGAAATCAAAGTTCCTGTTACTTACCTTCAGCTTTTCTAAATTGCACCCTCTATATTGTCCTAGCCCCCTAGGTCTCACTGCAAAGGGCTCAGTAGCTCCATAATCAGATGGCCAATTCCATAACACATCTCACATATCTTGATACATAGCACTGCTTCTACAGTTTGGAAGCCTGTGCTCTGACACTGGCAAAGCTAACTCCATGTTCTTAAGTGTGGAACATCATCTCATTTTTTTCTTAAAAGTCAGAGGTACTAGATATTGACGACCATGCTTCTTATAACTGCCTAGTAGTTTACCTCCATTTCTATGTCTTAAAAAATTACAGCTTATTGTTGCTCCTGGGCCACAAGTACATTTAATTGTACTTTGGCTTTGAACCTGCATGTCATCCAAGTGAAGGTAAGTAGAAATTGAATCCCAGATCTGCTATCACAAATGTTTTACGTTGTCTGTGTTGTCAGCATACTTTACCCATCATTCAGTCATAGGATGAGAGATTAGAGAGCAGATGTCACCATAATAAAAAACAACCCTTAAGAGTTGTTAAATCCAGAAGCAAATAAGCAAAACAAGAAAGCAAAGTGTATAGAGGACATTACACTGTTGCAAGTAGACATTTGTGGAAAATCAAGTGATATTTTTGACAATGTAATGTGTATCTTAATTTTCTTCATACTTTAAAATAATACATCATAAGTCAAAGGTATAATTCTTACCAGTAGCTATTACTTTTGTACTTTTTTATAGCTAGAGATAGAAAGAAGAATTTTATCCATTTCACAGAGAGTTAAGGTGCACATAATTTTATCTTATTTACTTATATGACATTTTATATTAAGTTTTTTAAACAAAGATCCATATAAACTAAGAATCTAAACAAAGAAGGGTGACACCGTTTGAGGCTATAAGACTGTAGTACCATTCAAACTCTTCTAATTTTTTTTTTTGGGGGGGGAGAAGCTGGAATATCAGAGAGAGAAAACAGACCACAGTCAAATCTCACCCAGCTGACTTTTCAAGGTAAAAGCTATCTTCCAGATTCCTCAGCCTTGCTCCTCTTTGCATCTACTGAATAAATATCTGACTTCCTATGCATGACTTAAATACCTTCTTGTAACTGTTATTTCACTTCTAGGTTCAACTCTGCATCATATTCTAGAGTTAAGTGTAAGGGGTGAGCTGCAACTATTTGGTTGTTAGGACTTACACTCACAGAAACACAGAAAGATCTCTCTGGAGTTATGGGATTAAAGGTGTAGATCAACTCTCCTGGTCTTTCCCTTGCTAGGATTAAAGGTGTGTGTTACCACTCTCTGACTCTTCTGGTTTGACTGTGGGTGGATCTGTTCTCTGATATTTCAGACTGGTTTTATTAAATAAATAATATATCACCACAATATCCTTTACATATTTTACTTCTGAAAACTATAGAACATGTAAGCATAATATAACACACTTGACAACCTAAAAATTCTGTTTTTAGGGTTAGGATTTATGAAAATAGTTTTGCAATGAAAATTCAAAAAATTGAAAATGCAATGTTTCTTTTTTTCTTCTTCTTTATTTATTTTGTATATCAAGAAAAACAGTAAAATGAATTTAAAATGCTGATAAGTTAACAGTAACTATAAAGAAGATAAAAATCATAAGCATGAGTTATCAAGGGTGATAATGCAAATAAGATTGCTACAGATATATTTACTTTGTGTTCAGCTTTCCCTCTGAATTTTTTTTCCATCCCTGTATATCCTTATTCAAGGTCCCTTCCCCCTCCCACCACATCAGGTCATTTTTTCTTCTCCACAACTTCCTATCCCCTCCCTGGGCAGGCAAACACTTCTAATGTTAAAGATGCTCTTTAAAATTAGAAAAAGTGAAATAGTCACCTATTATAATTACTTATAGAGCATATGATTTTGTTTTCTAAGGTGATGCATCTTTTTCTTTCTATTGAAAAGTAAGTAGCATTTTATATACTATATTTTCATTGTGATTTGCCTTGCAACTAACTACACTCCCAGTTTGATATCTTTCCAATTGTTGTTAAAAAAACAAACAAACAAAAACAGAAACAAAAACAAAACAAAACAAACAAACAAACAAAAGAAAACATTTGGACGGGTCAAGCTTTGGCAGGATACAGCCGGCCCAAACTATGATTGGTATAACAACATTGGCAGCACAGGAGCAGCCAAGCCCCTGAACAGACAGCTGATAGGTCAGAGGTGAGAGTCATCCCCACCTTCAGCCAAGCAATAACTTCCGCTGCCTGAACCCAAGCCCTGAGATGGAGATCATCTTTGGCAGAACACAGTCTGCTCAGACCACATTTAGAAACTTAGCACTGTGACCTCACAGGAACAGCCAATCATCTGAAACACACCTGATTAAGAGCCCTCAGACCAACAAACCACTAAGAACTGACCAGGAACTAACCAAGAAATAACTGAGGAAACAATGGGCAGAAGGCTGTGCAAGAATGAACAACAAGACACCACCAGAAGAAGCAAGTGGTTCCAGCTTCAAGACCTGAACATAACAATGAAGAGGAAACAGAAAGAAATGACCCTAAAAACAACTTTATAAAATTAATAGAAGCTTAAAAGAGCATATAAAACTCCTTAAAGAAAATACAAACAGAAAATTAGAAGAAATCAACAAATCCCTGAAAGAAAATTAAAACCAAGAAAAAGAAAGCAAACAGATGAAAGAAATTTTCCAGGATTTAAAAACTGAAATAGAAGCAATAAAAAAGGCACAAACTGAGACAAAGCTAGAAATAGAAAATCTGAAATAAAAGACCTGAAACCACAGATTCAAGCATACTCAACATAATCCTTGGAGTGAAAGACAGAATCTGTGCAGAGGAAGACTCAATAATGATGACAGATACATCAGTTAAAGAAAACACTAAAACCAAAAATAGTCATAACACAAAATGTCCAGGAAATCTGGGATACCATGAATGGCCAAACCTAAGAATAATTAAAATCAAAGAAGGAGAACATCACCTCAAAGGCACAGAAAATATTTGCAACAAAATCATAGAAGAAAACTTTTCCAACCTAAAGAAGGAAATGCCTATAAGGATCGATGAAGCTTACAGAACACCAAATAGACTAGACTTAAAAAAATGTCTTCTTGCCATATAATAATCAAGCTACTAAACATACAGAATAATGAAAAAATACTAAGAACTGCAAAGAAAAAAGACCAAATCACCTATAAAGGCAAACCCATCAGTATAACATTCAATTATTCAATGGAAACAATGAAAGCAAGAAAGTCCTGGTAAGATATTATACAGAAACTAAAAGGACATGAATGCCAACCTAGACTACTGCACCCAACAAAACTATCAATCACCATAGATGGAGTAAACAAGATATTTCATGGCAAAATCGCATTTAATCAATAATGATTCACAAATCCAGCTCTACAAAAATAACTAGAGGGGAAATTCCAACCTAAGGAAATCCAAGACACATATGCAACCACAAACAATTGATAAGCCCACAGAAAAAAAACATGCCCCCCCAAATGAAATACAAGCTACTACCAAAAATAACAGCAAATATTGATCATTGGTCATTAATATCCCTTAATATCAATGGACTCAATTCACCAATGAAAAGACATATCCTAGCATGATGGAAACAAAAACAGAAACCATCCTTCTGCTGCATATAAGAAAAACATCTCAACTTCAAAGACAGACAAAGGCTCAGAGTAAAGGGTTAGGAAAAGAATTTCCAATCAAATGGCCCTAGAAAACAAGCTTGGGTACCATTCTAATTTCTAAAAAATGGACTTTAAATTAAAATCAATAAAAAGAGGCCAGGACAGACACTACTTATTCAATTCAGAAAGCATCCACCAGGATGAAATTTCAATCCTGAATATCTATACCACTAACAAAAGGTCAACTACATATGTAAAAGAAATACTTCTAAAGCTTAAACCCCATATAAAACCTGAGACACTAATAGTGGGAGACTTCAATATCCCACTTTCACCCTTGGATAGGTCAACCAGACAGAAACTCAACAGAGAAATAAGGGATCTAACAGAAGTTATGACCCAAATGGATGGACTTAATAGATATATACTGAACCCTCCACACAAACAAAAAGAAATATACATATTTCTCAGCACCCCATGGAACCTTCTCTAAAAATAACCATATACTAGGTTGTAAAGCAAATATCAACAGATACAAAAATTGGTATACCTTTGTACCATATCAGATTACTATTATCTAAACTTAGAGTCCAATAGCATCAAAAATCACAGAACTCACGGAAACTAAACATTACTCAACTGAACCACCTCTAGGTAAAAAAAAAAAAAAAAAAAAAAAAAAAAAAAAAAAAAAAAAAAAAAAAAAAAAAAAAAAAAAAAAAAAAAAAAAAAAAAAAAAAAAAAAAAAAAAAAAAAAAAAAAAAAAAAAAAAAAAAAAAAAAAAAAAAAAAAAAAAAAAAAAAAAAAAAAAAAAAAAAAAAAAAAAAAGAAAAGAAAATAATAAGAGACTTTCTAGAATTTAACAAAAATAAATCTACAACATACCCAAACTTATGGGACACAATGAAAGCAGTCTTAAAAGGAAAATGTATAGCAATAGATGTCTACATGAAAAGACTAGAGAAATTTCACAAAAGAAAACTATCAGCATATCTGAAAGCCTGAGAACAATTAGAAGCATGTTCGCCTAGAAGGGGTATACAGACAGCAAGAAATAATCAAACAGTGCTGAAAACAATAAAATGGAAACAAAAAGAACAATACAAAGAATCAATGAATTGAAGAGTTGGTTCTTTGAGAAAGTCAACAAGACAGATAAACCCTTATGCAAACTAACCAAAAAGAAGACAGAGAGTATCCAAATTAACAAAATCAGAAATAAAAAGGAAGACATGATAACATACCCCTCAAAAAATTCAGAGAATTATCAAGTCATATTTTGAAAATCTATATTCCACAAAAATGGAACACCTAGAAGAAATGGACAGCTTTCTCGATAGATACTACTTACTAAAATTAAATCGAGATCAAGTTAAAGACCAAAAGAGACCTATAACCCCAAAGGAAATTGAATATGTCATTAAATGTCTCCCTCCACAAAAAAAAAAGAAAAAAAAAAAAACCTAAGGCCCAGATGGTTTCAGTGGAGAATTCTATCAGACATTGAAAGAAGAGCTAATACCAATACTCCTCAAACTGTTCCATACAGTAGAAACTGACGGAATATTGCCAAACTCTTTTTATTAGGCTACAATAACCCTGATACCTAAGCCAATCAAACATACAACAAAAAAAATAGAATTACAGAACAATTTCCATCATGAAGAATGATGCATAAATTCTCAGAATAATTCTGGCAAACCAAATAAAACAACAAATAAGAAAAGTCATTCACCAAAATCAAGTAGGCTTCATCCCAAAAATGCAGGAATGGTTCAACATACAAAAAGCTGTAAATGTCATTCATTATATAAACAAATTGAAGGAAAAAAAAACACATGAACATTTCCTTAGATCCTGAAAAAGCTTTTGACAAATCGAACAATCCTTTATAATAAAAGTCCTGGGGAGATCAGGAATACAGGAAAAATACATAAATATAATAAAAGTAATTTACAAGAAGTCAATGGCCAACATCAAACTAAATGGGCATATACCATAAAGACACACATTCACACCCCAAAACATTAGCTCAAGTATGTTCATAGCAGCATTATTTGTAATAGCAAGAACCTGGAACAAGCCTAGATGTCCCTCAACTAAGGAATGGATTAACAAACTGTGGTACATCTACACAATGGAGTACTACTCAGAAGGAAGAAAAATAATTTACTAAAACTTGCTGTCAAATGGATGGATTTGGAGATAATCCTCCTGAGCAAGTTCTCGGAAACCCAGAAGATTAGCAGGGGATATACTCACATATTAGTGGACTCTAAGCAAAAACATGCTGTTTTTATTGAAAGATGATGAGTGAATAAAGTGACTTAAAACACACACACACACACACACACACACACACACACACACACACAAAACAAAACGAAAAACAAAACAAAACTTCTGGTTTGACTGTAGAAGGGTTGCTTATCAGAAAATTGTGGTGGCCACTGTGCTTCTGTGGGCATTAGCTGTGACCTACTGTGCTTTCTTTATCTGTAGCTGAGCTTAACCTGGCTGAGAAACTTTAGATTTTAATTTTTATGTTTAATATGTTTCAGAGAAAAGAGAAGTTTTATTACTGTAAGTTTTCTGGTTATCTTTTCTGAATGTTTGCTTCTTCATGTAATGTTCAATATTGATTTTCTAGAAATAATAAAAAATTATGGTTGTACATAATAAAATATTTAACCCCCCCTTAAAAAATAAAAAAACACAAAACAAAAAAGGTATTCACATATAATATATATATATATATGTATTCTTTTATTGTGCTCTATTGAGTGGTATCCACAAGAAATAGCTATGTGCACATGAGTTCATGTCAATAGAGACTTTGAGAATACAAACTTTGAAAATGCCTTTGTCAACAATTTTCTGACTTGTAAATTTCCTTTCAGAAATCTCACAAACCAGTTTCAACAGGAAGCAGACATTATATCATTTTTTCTAATTTATCATTCTATATCTTCTATACACATCTTCAAGACTAACTTAGAGTTTCTAATCATAAGGAAATAGAAAGAAGAAAAAGAATGGAATGTGTGAGTATATCTAAAAACATCTTCATACATATGTATTCAAGTATCATGTACCTTAGGATCTATTGGTGTTATATATCCATATATATCTATATATATATATATATAGATAGATAGATAGATATAATGCAAAAGATCTTCAAGCCTGTATAAGTTAAATATATTGAGATAAGAGAACATACCCTTCAGTCGACCAGATACAACAAAAATAATCATAAAATTGATAGGCAAGAAGAAATAAGAGTTAGAGGAATGCTATAATCACATGTAACAGAGGCATGGTTTCAATAAGTGAGGAGAAGCCATAAGTCAAGGAAAAGCTAGAAAGAGAAAGAGTATGCATAAATCTTTATCTCTCATGAAAGATAAGCACCATCTGAATTTAGTCATTAATCCAAGGTGATTTTAGACTTATAAATCAGAAAACATAAGATGGGATTAGACTAAGCCACAGCATCTCTGGTAACTGGCTAAATTAGCATTTAAGAACAAATATAGGTATAGTTGACATTTTTGACACAATTCTAACTTCCACTAGAAGAATACTTGTCATGTATGCTGTTCTGGAAGGAGCCAGAATGGGTGTGAAAAGGAGCCATACTCATTTAATTGCATTCTTCTTTGGCCTACAAATGGACATCAGATACAAGATCAACTCTGCATCATTGACACAGTTCCTGTGCCTAAATATTTGCTCTCAATTTTAAAGACAAACTAAATATTGATATTTTAATATTTATTTTACTTTCTTGCTTTAAGCAAGTATTTTCTGCCTCAGGAAGGTGCTAATCTATGTAAATCCCAAATCATTTAAACATAAATTGAGACATGATTCTTTTCAACTTCTACCATACTTTGCATACAATCTTAGAACAACATATTGCTTTATATCTTTATATTTATTTTTATCTGTCTCAAAAAATAGGCAAGTAACCACTTGCTCAAAAAAATATACTGCTGTGAGTTCTGGGAGAGACCTTATTTCACCTCATTTAAGAGGATAAAGAAACCCCATGTGTTTTGGTCAAGAAGCTTAATGAGAATTGACCACCTCTGTTTAACACAAAGAAAGTGCTTCTTGCCGAAGAGACCTTCATATTTCACAAAGGAGATGATACAGGTTTTTTGTTTTTATATAGTAATTTTATTTTGTTTTAGATGATTTTCAAAATGTCTTTTTTTATAAAGCTAAAGACAATGTGTTTATACAGAGACACATGTATATAACATAATGCAGAATATTAAAAGATAGAAGGCATAGTAAAATCAATTATATTTGAAACTTTAAAAGTCATTCTCAGTGGAAAAAGAGAGGACTAATGAGATGCCTCCCAGTGATAGATGTTAGGATTCCATTTACAATCTTCATGCACTCAGGTTCTAATGTTCAGCAACCCCCTGAGCCAGGGTCACTTAACTTGCAACACAAGTCTGACATCAAGGACTGTTAGAAGAATTAAACTGATTCAGATTTTTATGTTGCTTTAAACAGTATTTCTGTGCTAAAACATGGTAAAGGAAGTCAACTATTCTGCTTTTTCTATTTTAATTTTAGCCCTTTTGGAGGAGGATTCAGGAGAGTTGTCACAAGGTTAAAAGCATCTTGGGTTATTTATTGACTTTTAAAGTGGCATAGGCTACATAGTGAGACAGAAAAAAAATTTAAAAAAAAAAAACAAGCAAACAAACAAAATCGAACATCAACAACAACAACAAAAAAAAAAATCCTGTTGAACTGTCCAATATGAAGAAAGACATAACTTGCAGTGATAAAATAGAAATTGTAAAAAAAGAAATTAGACTGAATTTAGAAATTTTTGATTAAAACAAACACCAAAGTACACTGAAGACCGGGTAACCATTGAGGCAAGTAATAGCAATAATGCCTCACCTAGCATAAGAAAGGGTCGAAGTTATAACCAAGGAGTACAGAATAACTCTAAATAAAGTGTTAGAAAATAGACCTACCAAAGGCTGCAACCAGGATCTTCAAATGAGGTGTCAAAGTTTCATGAATTGTTTTCATCTAAATTGTGTATTTGATTTGGCCAACTCACTTTGTATTTTGGTATGTCTTTCGCAGAAAAATTACCATTCAGTTTTCAATGCATCATTGACTCTGATCATTGAAATGATCTGAAAACACTCCAAACAGAACTGAAGTGACCCTTTGACTTGTACTGGAATTATAGTTCTCAGATTTTTACTTTTTATTAAGGTTTTCATACTAAGGGAGAAGAAACAGGCAAGTCATTTACAAGAAAGCTATATTCAAAAGAGTTAGGAGTTTTATTTATTTTTTTTTCTTTTTTTTTAAAAAAACTTTATTTATTTATTTATTTGCCTTGGTGTTTTGCCTGGAACTGGAACTACAGACAGTTGTTAGCTGCCATGTGGGTGCTGGGAATCGAACCCGGGTCCTCTGGAAGAGCAGATGGTGCTCTTAACCGCTGAGCCATGTCTCCAGCCCCCGAGTTAGGAGTTTTATAACAGCATGGTTTTGAGATATAACTTATGACTGTTATAAGGAAAAGTTTTAACCTGACTGTGAACTGGAAGGGAATATAAAAAAACAGAAATTTTCTATAAATTTAATATATTTAAACCTTTCCTTTGTACTAAATAATTTATTGTTTAAAAAGAAAAAAAAACGTGACAGAAGGGATTACTGTGATGCTTATCTACATAAAATTAGACATTGTAATTTATAAGAAAATGGTATTTACTAAATCACAACAGAAATTATATGAAAAAATAAAAATTTGCCAAGTTGGAGAAAAGAATGTATTGAATACCACCTTCATTCACATTTGACTGTTTGATGTTTGGAGTTCATTCAACCAATAACCTAGGGGGAAGAAACTTTTTAATTTACAAGAAGACTCTCCCTTGGATTTTGAATAACCTATTTTCCTTTAATCAGTTTCTTTAAAGGCAGGTGCTGAGCACACTCTGTGATCATCATGTTTTTTCTCATTTGTGGGTGATAACCTTGAGTCTCTAATAGAGACTCCAGTATATTGTTTTTATTTTATCTGAACTTAGAGTGAAGAATTATTGTCTTATTATATGAAAAGATTTCAAACATTTTATTTATTAACAAACATTTTAATAATAACGTTTACTAGACAAATACTGGACCATACAGTGAAACAACTTATGGACTTTTTCTCTCAAAAGTCTCACGGACCAGAGAGTTAGTCATGGCAGTTCCTTGGAACTTCAGAGTGATTGTAGATGGAGATCATTGCTCTAACCACACATCATTTCAGGAACTTCTATAATCAGACTGGTTATTCCAAGACTTACGCACAGTACAGGGCTATGCAAATCTGGTGCAGAAGTAATTTAAAGAGAAGTGACAACCTTGAGGATATAACAGATATTTCTGAGGGCTGAAATATTAAATGCAAGGACCCGGGCATAGTAAAAATATATTTTACAAAGGAAAGACATGATGAAAGAATAGGAACTCAGCCATTAGAACATTAGGTTTTATAGCACAGAAAATAATTGAAGGAAAAACTTGGCAGAACAGAAAAAAAATTATAAGCTACTCTCTGAAGTTGAAACTAACAAACAAACAAGACATAGAACTTCTTACTAATTCAGTGTTGTCAGTCAATCTTCTTCCATTTATCTACTGTTGGAAATTTAATATAAAGAAGAGAATTATGAAGAAGATCAGGGCAAGCTAAAGAAATGAGGGGTAGGCTTCTTAGTGTCATTGAGTTACAGAAAGAAACTGCTTCTCTCTCCAGTTGAGTACTCTGAACCTGAGACACGCATGCTTGGAAGCTGGAGAGATAGGCTGCTTATAGAATATCAGAAAAGTCTTCTCACAGAAGGAAGTTTACATCTGCATTTCATATGTAAGAACTTATAGGGCGGGGCTGGAGAGATGGCTCAGCGGTTAAGAGCACTGTCTGCTCTTCCAGAGGACCCGGGTTCGATTCCCAGCACCCACATGGCAGCTAACAACTGTCTGTAGTTCCAGTTCCAGGCAAACACCAAGTCAAATAAATAAAGTTTAAAAAAAAAAAAAAAAAAAAAAAAAGAACTTATAGGGCTTCTTGCACCAGGAAAATGTTTTAATAAATTATCATTTAAAGAAATATTTCTTTCTTCAAATATTGTCAAGGAAATACTTTATCTTCTGACATGTAAAATGTATTGAAGTTAAAATTATGTATAATACTGGAGAAATAAATACCACTGTGTGTGGCTTTATGTGTCCTATTCAAGTAAAATTACATTAAAAAAGTGTATTTTGGGGTTTTGTTGATGAAAGGATTTCACCACACTCTGGCATAAGAATCAGTGCTCACTGTCAGCATCTGTAAGCTTGAAAATTCATTCTTACATTTCCAAGTTATAGGAATATAATATTTTCTGTAAAGCAAAAGAAAGTTATACAACAACATATGAAAAAGAAACACTTATATTTTGTTTAGAAGTAATTTGAATTTTTGAAGTCAGAGTTGAAAATTGAGGAAAATACATTATTATGTTAATAAGCACAAGTTAACACTGTAGAAACAAACATTTGTAAAATAGACATGTACCCACCTACACATTGCATTTAACTTTTAATTTATGAAGAAACATACAAAATTTCCATATATTTTTTAGACATCTAGTGTTTATGAAATTTTAACATATCTTTATCATTGACATCTTAGCAAATATTATTATTCCCTTCACAAATGTAATTGGCATTAGTAAATTGAATAAATAAATGTAAAGCTTTGATATACTTCCCAAATTTTAAACCTTCAGAGAAAACACAGAACTACTATAATAGCAGGGAACAATATTGTAGTCATTCTAACTGGGGTACATTTCTGAATAAAAATGTTATTGCCATCAAAGCTCTTTCACTTGGGATATTGCACTGTGATGTAACACAGACACCTTGAAGCATACATGCATGCATAATTCATAGCAACTTTACACTTTTGACTATAAACAATGTTTTCTACACTAAAGTTAACACTTCTACTTAGAGTTCCCTTTATAAGAATTTTTAAGTGCTTGAATTATTTTATATCTAGTCAAAATCAATACATGTGATAAGACTACATCTACTAGAAGAAAAATGGTTGCTCATAGTAAGTTTGGGTTGCAATGCTCTACAGAAAATAGTCTCTGCTATCAGTGTTATTAAAGTTCCTTGTTTTCCAGGAATAGATGGTACTCATAAATGTAAAATCAGAGTGAGTATAGAGCAAAGAGTATCAGATCAGGTTATGATATTATTGAACACTGAAAACTCATTGTAACAATAAAATTAATGAAGATATAATTTGAGTCATTTAAGAGTTCATGTAAAAGTTGAAATTTTTTGTCACCCAAAAGTCAATTTATAGATTTTTTTGAGAATTTAAAATATATTCACCACAATGAGATTTCTTCTTTTACATTAACATTATAGTTCAAAGTACATGTATCTAAAAATATCCCCAAGGACCAAGCAGTACCACTATTGGGCATATACCCTAAAGATGCACATTCATACCCCAAAAGCATTAGCTGCACTATGTTCATAGCAGCATTATTTGTAATAGCAAGAATCTGAAAACAACCTAGATGTCCCTCAACTGACGAATGGGTTAAAAAACTGTGGTACATCTACACAATGGAGTACTACTCAGCAGTCAGAAAAAACGATATCCTAAAATTCTCGGCCAAATGGATGAATTTAGAGAATATCCTCCTGAACGAGGTATCACAAAACCAGAAAGATAAGCAGGAGATGTACTCACTCATAAGTGGACTTTAAATAAAAAACAAAGCACACACAAACTGCAAACCACAAGCACTGAACAGTTTGGCATCTGAAGCACCTTGGACTGGCAACTTTGAGCCCATTCCCTCCAGATGAACAGCTAACCCAGTCTTGATATTAGGTTGAAGAAATCAGACTTGCCTGGAGTGGATGCTGAAGTAAGCCACCTTGGGACCTTGGGATCTCAGGACCTCCTGCCCTTGCTGGGGAGGAGATAAGGAGATGAGGAGAAGAGTGAGTGATAGGGAGGGTCGGGAGGGGAAAGGGAGTTTGAACAAGGGGATACATGGATAAAAAATGAAAGTTTATTCAAAAATAAATACAAAATCCTAAAAAGATCACAGCTAGAAGCAAGGAACCAAAAGTAAACTATTAAGCTATTAAGATAGTTAACTCTGCCTATCTCCTTATCATTTATCACCTAAGTGTATATCATCTATCTCAATCATGTGATGAGCAACATCCCAGAATACATTTTCTTTCTTCATCTTAAATAGACATTAGGAGGAAGCTAACCATCAAATGAAAACTTTATATTATTTCCTTTCTTTTACAACATAGGAATTAATCAATCAATATCTCTTGGTTTATTCCCACAACCTTTATACAGAGCTAGACTTTTTTGTAAAGAAAAGACAAATATTAAAGATCTTCCCCAATAGTGTGTGACTCTGAATTTCTGTTATATGTATGTGCACTCGGTGCTCATTAACATTATAGATTTGCAAAGTCTGCTAAGTGTTACATCTGTAATTTTTAGTTTAAATTATAGCAATATTGAACAGAGATATGCAAGAGCATTTATTTCAAATTATATGTCTCTTCTTTCCAAAAATGAGATATTAACAGCATCCTGCTTTAGTTCTGTTGAGTATTTGCTCATATTTCTTAAAGACAGGTATTTAAATTAGTATGTTCCTTTTGAAAATGTCATTAGTGTAGACATTCCATTCCTTTCATGATAACCCTTTTCAAATAAGACTAATAACTAGTTCCACACAGAATTGACTTCCCTTTGAAATAATGAGGAGAAATAATGAGCAAAAGATATTTACAGGTAAAAGCAGCAGCAGTTGCACTTGTGAATTAACAGGTTTTCATGACAATTGCTGCAAGGAACGCACAGCAAATCCTCTGGAGCAGTCATGCTCCACTGGGTGAATAATTTGCTTTGGATGTTTCCCTAAATATGTATTTACTTCAATGATCATAGCAGCTATAAAAAGACAATTATATCAAGGAAGTGAGTAATATGCTCTATATGAGTCTTGATCTAGTAGTACCTATCTATTTAGTTTCAACCCAGGATTTTCAGTGAGACTTCCAAATGTCAATTCCGTTTTAATTCAGAAGGAATAACCTTCTGAATTATGTTTTATTGATCAAAAATATACTAATTATTATTTCTCTCTAAGCCAAATAATACCTATTATTTTTTTTAAGAGTATATGTTCAGATTACCACATTGGCAATTTTTTTTATTTTGTTACTATGTATAATATATCTTGGTGAGAACTAATGCTGTTGTAATTTTTTAAAATTATCAATCCATATTTTAACCTCAAAGGAGAATTGAAATGTTAGAAATATAATGAATTGTGGCCAAATTCAAAGGTATAAGATTAAAATCATACTTAACTTTTATGTCTAGGATTTATACTATGAGATTTATTTATTCCCATATTTTAGAAATCTTAAATATGGATCTTGTGTTTAGAAGAAGAAGTCAGGCCAGTGTGTACTAATCTTTGTCTGTGTTTGATGAAATTATTTGCTCATTATATTTAAGAACAGAATATAAGCCTCAGAAACTTATCTTAATTTTAATGGAAGTATATGCACTGTTATTATTTCCCTAACATCAACATGATTAAATGTCACAAGTATTGAGTAATTTGATTTTTTAACTTTCTTTTCATTTATTCTTTGTGTCTTTCATATCATGAATCTCAATCCCATTCATTTTCTGTCTCTTCATATCTCTTTTCTGTTCTTGTGGACTCTGCAAAATAAAAATTAATAGAAAAAAAGAAAAGAAAAATGTCTAGTCAAAAAAGCTGTAGTGTGTCACAAGGTAATGCAGTAAACCCTAATGTTCATATATTTTTACTTGCAAATGTTCATTGCAGACAGTCATTGGTCTGGTCTAAGCCCTCTGGTTTCTGCTACACTATCAATGCTGGACCATGGCTGTAAGTCTTTTTGGTTATCCTGGTGTTGCCCTGAGTTGTGGAAATCCTTCGTCTTTGGGTTTGCAGGATGAGTCTGTTCACATGCTCCAGAAGACCCCAGATGTGGTGGATATTTGGATGGGCCAACATATAACTGATTGTGGACTTTGGCAGTTGCAAGATTGGTTATATTTCAGCTCTCCCTCGCCCTCATCACCAGAGAGAGCACTCTTGCATTGCCAAGGGGCAGAGCCAGATCCCAGACTTTCATGTCCTCTGGATTGGATGGACTACACCTACACGTTCAGGGTCAGCTCTACTGTGTAATATTTTGAAGTAAAATGTTAAGACATATTTTTTAAGAGCCTTCCTGTTATTGGACACTGTACAGACAATCTACATTTGCAGTCACATATTCATTTCTGCTATGTTGTTCTTGGTCTGCTACATACTTAATAAAGAAGCCGTTTTGGCACATGATCATACAGTTTACATAGCTGTGAGTACAACTATTTTCAGACCAAAATTATTTGAATGTATTAAATTCTGTGTCAACCGAGTTCACATCTTACTTTTGTTATATTTCTATGTATCATAATTGAATCCACTTTTTATATTTCTTAATTACTATACATTATATATAGTTACTTTAAATTATAAGAGGGGATATATTGTTTCATGCAAACAGTATTTTATTCATACACAGAAGACTTTGATATACAGCTTAAGGAATGCTGGATTTAATTCCTTCTGGATGCCAAATTAAGTCTGTGTTGTGTTGTGTTAGCCAACAAAGTGATAAAATGTATAGGTTTGGGGTTGCTTTAAAAAAATCATGACTTCAAAATGCTGGAGTAGAGTTCAAAATTATATGGTTCCTTTCACAACATAATTTTAAAACTAGTCGAGTACAGTTTAAAAAGGAAATATTGGTTCAATATAACAGCTACTAATATTTTTGATATGCAAAGAAATCAGGGATACTCTCGTGGACTTATTAGGTCACATCATTGTCCATTTTATATTTATAAGAATTATAATAAGAAAGGTGTGAGATGTGTAGGAAGAAAATCAAGTTTCCTATTGTTTATCTTCAAAATTATTTTAAAAGTTATATCTAATCATTAACCCAATAGTATAATCACTAAACTTAATTTTATTTTGATGTAATCTACTCCTATTTGGCTAATATGTGATCTCATCATCATTGTAAAATGAGATGGAAAAGCGTTTATTGTTATTTTGACAGAATTAGCACCATTTGGGAAATGAATGTGTCTCTTTATTGCCTTAACGAATATGGGAAGTATGATAGGATCATACTTTTCCAGGTAGGCTGGACTGTAAGACTCGGGAAAAGGTAAAATGATCAATAACATGCATGCATTCTTTGGTCTCTGCTTCATGAATATGAACTCAGGATGACCAGCTGTCCTGTGCTCTGACCACTGTGACTATAGCAATGAGATAACCTGGAACTGTACGATTAAGAAACCCTTTTCCCCATATGTGGTTTTTCTCAGAGATTTTTTATCACAGCAACTGGAAAAGAAGTTAAGATGATGGACATGAGAAAAATCAGTGTCAAAATTTCCTAGCACATTGTATTCATTTCAGCATGTTTGGCCTTGATATGTGAATGTGTGCCTAGTCTCACTTAAATCTTGTCATGTCATGTACCATTGATATCCCTGGGTGGCCTGCTCTATGCTGAAGGGAAATGGAGGAGGAGTGGATCTGGGGGAGGGGGAGCAGGGCAGAAACTGGGAGAAATGGATTAAGAAGAGACTGTGTTCAGGATATATTGTATGACAGAATAAAATAATAATAATAATAATAATAATAATAATAATAATAATAATAACAATAAAGTCCCTATGTTTTAATTATCTACAGTCACAGGTTTGTAACTAAATTATTTTCACTGTTTTAAACCATCAATTTTTTCACCCTAATTTGATAGTGATATCTGGCTTGAAATAACATGATGAAGATAGTTTGTTTAAGTTAAAACAGTTACATTATTTTTCCCATCTCCTGTCTTATTTGAAACTTCTTTACTCTACAATATATGGCCTAATTACATAAGTACAATTTGCTTTAGCTATTTTATTATACAGGTGAGGTAGGAAAAGAGGGTTGAGCACAGGTATCAGGATTGGCATACGACAGAAGCATTGACATAGGGATAGCAACGGCCTTAACTACAGAGGTCCCTTATAACAGAACAGCATGAGGAAAGGGGAGCACTTTGAGCTTTACATTTCAGAGAAGGGTGACACTTTGGGAAAGACGTCCCTTTCCTGAGCCTCAGGTGCTTCTTATCTCACTGGCCCAATTTCTGTCTTTGAAAGTGATTTTCTCTTTTTAACTAAATGGCTTGTGTTTCTAACTTCACACTCTTTCCTCCTGATCCAGTTCTTTGGTACAGGTGAGGAGAGTGGAAATCTCAGCTGGCATTCCTACACTATTGTCCGTGCCTAAAATAAAGTTATCATTTATGAAGCTGTCCTGGAAGGTTTTTAAAATTTATTTACATAAAAAATGTTTTAATGTTTGATATGAGAAAAATAGCAAATCTAACCTCAAAATTAAATTTAATTGTTATTAAACAACATTATACATAAAATTCTTTGTTATTCACATAAACATTTTAAGATAGCTATTAAACTTTTATTAAAATTGCCTATTCTGCATATTGTTTATGTTATATTAATATTTTTCAACTAGGCCTAGACAATAAATTTTCATGAAAAATATGTTTCTAGATCGTTAGTTTTTCAAATTTATAATGAAAATTAGAAGAACTATCTCTTGATATAGGATAATATTTAACCTTGATAAACTCTTGTTTACACAAACAAAATATTAAAATCTGAAATTTCCTGGTTGATATTATTCTATATACCATACCATTTATAATTGTTTTTATACTTGTCAGATTGTTATTCGGTCTTATATTAGATTTTCTTTTTTTTTCATTTTTTTTTCCTTCTTTATTTTGTATTTATCAAAAAAAAAAAAAAAACACAGTAAAAAGAATTTAAAATGTGGAAGAGTTAACAATAACTATACAGAGGATAAGAATGATAAGCATGGCTTATCAAGGGTGGAAATACAAATAAGATTGCTACACATACATTTTTTTGTGTTCATCTTTCCCTCTGAATTTTTTTTTCCATCCCTGTATATCCTTACCGATTATTATTATTTTTTTTGCCTGTTACATTTCTTGCTTTTTTTCTTAATAGGCAGAATGTATGCACTTTTATTTTATAAAATGATTTATTTATGTATATACATGTATACTACAGAAAATGAGGAATATATATACATAGTATGCACAAACAGTTTAAGGATTATAAAGTATTAATATATTCATAACTTTTTGGATATTATATTCTTGAAACAGGTTCTCTTGTAGCTCATGCTGGCCTCAAACTCACTATGTAGCTGAGAATGACCTTGAGCTCCTAGTTTTCTTCCTTATACTTCCCAAGTGCTGGAGTTACAGGCATGCACTACTGTACAGGTTTTAATAGGAGGTAACAAACCCATGCCTTCTTTCTTGAGAGGCAAATATTCTGACAATAGAGCTACATCCCCAACTGTTCCTGAAAATTTTTTTGTACACTTAGCTGTATTCTACTTTGGACAATTTTCTTCATTTACATCCATGCCAATAATGACAAGTAGGTCATGATTTTACATGAATCAATGATCCCATCAATCAGAATTCTGAGGGAATCTGATCAACACAGTCAATCATCTGATGTTTTCTCACTGCACCAACAGTTAACTATCAGCAGTGTTCTATGTCCGAAATGTTTCCAGTCTCATTTAGTCAGTAGCATGTTAATGAAATGATGGGTGTTAGAGCAATGCACAAATTAATCAAAACAAAAGGCAGCTTTTATACATCTTTACATCTTTATTTTATCCCTTAACCTAAAGATAATGAAAGAAAACAGGATTATGGATGATTTACAAGCTGGATTTGCTCATATATGGCTGAAACCATTAGGTTCCTACTCAACAAAGGCCCATAAATCACTGCTCCTTCAACATCTCAGGCATCTAGGGACCCTGTGTATAGCAAGTCTCCTTTTACCAGTCACACATTGACAGTGAACATCCACTGTTCTCACTTACCTATGATTGTCCTGGCTTTATCTCCTCCTTCTTTTCTTCCTCTTCTTCCATCTGACATTAGAACCAACTCACACAGGTTCCATTATCATTGAAAATCACCTTTTTGCATTGTTATTATTATCACTAGACTTTTTTGCAAGAAAACTAAGAACAGTTCTGAAGACGCTTTCAGTCATGGTATTGTTTTCTTCTTCACCATCTTACTTTTATTTTAAAGTGTTCTACAGTAGAATGCAAGAAAACAATCTAAACTTGTAAAGTCATAAATGTGTAAAGTCTAATCATCAGAACATTCAGAGGAAGTCAATCTCAATCCTTAGAATTATTTTTTTTTTAAAAAAAGATGGAGCTTCTTGGTCAGGCTACACAAACAGGGTCCTACACACTGTAGAGAAACTCTGTGTTTATCCTCCAGCACAGAGAATAACACAGAGTGCCTTCAGAATGTCTACATAGAACCACTACACTCATCCAGAATTATTTTAGTTATTAATGTCTCATGTCATCAACATACAGCTTTCATGTCTCTAAAAGCAAGATTATTTAAACAAAGTAATAAAAATATGATGCTAAAGTTTTTAAATTTTAAGGACATGTCATTTTTGTAAGTACTTAAAGATATTTTAGGTTTAAAAATATCAATAGAGACCCTTGGATTTCATTAAAATTGTTCTCTATAGTGCTAAATGCTCCATCTAGTGGCATAAATGAGCCCTAGTATATTTTATCACACCAAAAATATATTAACATTTCTTCCTTCATAGATACTGTTTAGTTTGTGATTAAGATAAAACACTGGACAGTATTACTCTAAACTGTACATAACCCATACATTTTTATTTACTGTTTGTTTGAATGTTTTGATACCTTAAATTCAAATAATTATAACAGGACTGTAAATTAGTTATTTGTTTAATATTTTTCCTAATTATTACATATGCCAATTAAAATTTATAATCAGTAAATGCTTAAAATAGATCAAAATATAATAAACTTAACTCTATGACTTAATGCACATCATTATATTTATATAAAGTCCTAATGGTAGCTATTTTTTGAGAACACTTTAAAGGTCAAAAAAAAAAAGAAAATGTCTTAGTGTTTAGAATATTAATAACAGAAATGGAAGATGTATAATATAAATATCACACACACACCATCAGTTTGATAATTCTTAGTCTAAGATATTAATGGTTAGGTGAACACTTAGGATTATTCAGAAAACTTGAACACAAGCAAGACAGGCTTTGAAGGAAATACAAAATTTGGAATAATAATACAGTTCTAATGACTAGGCAAAATGATATTCTACAGCTTAATCAAAGTTTAAAGTTAAGATAGTGATAAACTTCTGTGGGGAATCAGGAATTCAACTTATGATGATGTCATGATATAAAAAGACTAAAATCTGTGCCCATAAAAACAAATACAAGGTTTGTTACAGTTTTATCAAAACCAGAATAGAAGATATATCATATTTTTATTGTTTTACTTAATATTTAATATCTTTTCTTATTTTTTGTGTGTAGTGGACACATGTGTGTTTCTATAACAATTATGGTACACAGGTGCAGGTCAGAGGACCAGCAGAGGAGTCATTTATTTCCCCTTCTACCATGTGATTCCAGGGGACCAAACTCAGCTGCCTGGGCTTGGTGTAAGGAGCCTTTGCTCATTTGGTCATGTCCACAGTTCTTTCATCGCCTCTTAAATACTTTATTCATTTATTTTGTTTGCAGTTGCACCTGTGGGCGTCATCATGTTTATTTTATTCTGTCTTCATCATTGACATGGCATTTTTTATCATGAAGTCAGGAATAGAGTGAATTTTAGAACTAAAGAAATTTGAGCACAGGTGATTATGATCATTTCAGAATTTTGTCAGGTATGATGTAGAGAACATTATTCAGAATATTTTTTTTCAGGGATGGGTGATGGGCAGGTTTATTCTTGCAATAGTAAAGAGAGAATAGTACATAAACAGAATATTCAAATCCTCAAACCTGCAAGTATTTAAAGGATTGTACTACTTGGGAATCTGCTTGTTTTTTGTTACTTCAGCATGAAACAGAAAATAAGACAAGTCAGAATACCATAGTACTCCTCTTATCAGCAATGCTGCTGATTTTCCATGGCATATTTTTTTGAAGGAGGTCCTTTATCTTGACTCATGCTGAGGCTAGGCCAAAGTTCAGGAGCTTAGGAGGAAAGTAGCTCAACTAGGGAATCATGTCTCAGTGAAATCTATATCAGAATGCTCTTTTTGGAACATAAAGAAGCAAAAATATCTTCAGTGTATATTCTTTCCCACCCCCAGTATCTCCAGTATCACAAGGTTCAGGTAACAATTCAACATCATCAAAACAAATACTTGCCATTGTAACTGGCAACTCTTTCCTTGAAGAATTTGTGAAACTGGGGATATTTGTCAGAGAGACACAGCCCCATTTTTGGCAAGAATAGAATATTTATGCAGATTATAAACAGATTTTAACATGGTAAACCATCATATTGTTTTGAGACACTCGTAATTTAGCTCTAGGCTTATGTACCCTAACTACTTTTTTTGGACTTTAACTGTTTTGTATTGAGTGCTAGACTCTAAGCCTATGGCATGGTTGAGAGGTGACATAGTAGGTCCAAATGAAAGAGGAAATATTGGGAGATAGCCTTGATACAGATACTAAAAGAAATGCATTTCTTTCTCCTTTAACTTCTAAGATACCATGAGGTGAGCACTGGAACTATGCTGCTTTAGTCAGAACAGGAAGGACAAGTAACCAATGAACTCTGAAATAATTCGCAAAATTAATCTTATCTTTATTAAAAATTGATTATTTTTGGTATGTTCACATACTGACAAAAAGTTAACTAATATATAATATAAAATTCTATTTATTTATTTATTATTTATATTTCTTGGCCATAGTGGGCATTTACACAGGGCCTCATTCATGGTAAGCAGGCATTCTACCTGGGAGCTATGTCTTAAGTCATTTTTTTTCACTTTTTATTTTGAGACAGTATCTTACTAATTTGTTCATATTAACCTTGAACTGTTGATCCCATTCTAACTCTGTGTCTCTCTGATTATACACCTACACCAACAAGCCTGATATTATGTAGTTTTTGTGGCACATTGATTATTTTGGTATTATAATGACAATGAGACTTACATGAGCTATATGACAGGTTATCCTAAGGAAACTTATTCTTGGATAGAAAACATTAGTTCATATTTTAGAAAAGGAGATATTTAGATAATGAAAGTATATTACTTGATATTAGATAACCAATTAGAGGGTTTATTCCCCTAAATCATATAAATACAAGCAGAATGAAAGTGACTAAACAGGCTATATATTTAAATTTATATATTATGTGTTTTATGCTTGCATGTAAAATATACATGAAAAAATAAGGCTGTGGATTGAAGGAAGGGTTAGAAGAAGAAAAAGGGAATGATAAAATTACATTTTTTAATAATTTGAAACAAAATACATCATATATGCCTGGTATTAAACTTAAAAATTAATACAAGATATACAATAATATTATGTTAAATCTAAAACCCCAGGCCATCTCAAAATAAGACAAAGTATGTCACTTAATGCTACATATAAATATCGAAAATTATATTTTTAATTTTTGTTTATAAATTAGCATATAATGATTAAAATTTACATAAAATTTGGATTACATAGACATAGGTACTTGTTATATTTTTCTCTTGATATACATTTTCTAAAAATCATCATTATTATATTACAATATTTACAAATATATTCCTCTAGAATAATGATTAATCTAATATTTTGATAAATAAGAAATAATTTAAATTAAAGAACTTAGGCTTTACAAATGAAAAATCTATGCCCAATTTTCATTTTTTTTCATTTACATTAAATTTTTTATTGTTAAAATATTGACATATATTTAAAATAACAATATTCAAAAGAAGTAGAAAACCGATGGGAATTCAAAAATTTTACCTTCTTCCTGGTTTTCAGGAAGCCACTGACTTGAGGAAAAATATAAGGTTTTTGAAAGTACAGCACTGAGAAGACTGTTGTGAATTAGTTCAACTGCACTGAACAATATGTGTTGATGTCTCCTCGACAACCGGGATTACAATACTGAGTTGCAATATTCAATTGCCACCAAAAACGTACCTGGATGCTACCTTCTCCAAGAAACACTTTCACCTATTGCAACTACTCTGAAAATCAACTGGAGCCTAAGAGGGTTAGCCTGGGCTGGGAGGAGCCACTGTGGTGGGGCCTGATGGGAGCAGGTAGTGAAGGTCCATAAAGGGAAAGCTATGGTTTACTAGCTAAAAGAATTGAATCCACCTCTGGTAGAGATGTGTCATTGTCTATTCACTTAGGAGTTGATCAATTGGATGGATTCATCACCTGGTCAAAGGTCCTCCCTTCAGACACTCTGCTAGAGAGATAGAAGGAATAGTTCATGAAGTGAGTACGTTCCCTTCCCCACATCTCCACCAACTGCACAGTTCCTTATGGAGGCACAGATATAAAGAACTCAAGAATCTAGAGACCAAAACCTTGAATAACCCAATCAAAACATGGGGTTCAGAGCTAAAAAGGGAATTCTCAGCAGAAGAATTACAAATGGCTGAAAGGCACCAATTTTCAATTTATACAAGCACATTTGAAATTCAGTGTTTAAGGATAATGAGACAAGGACATTTTCCAATGGAACATTTAGAGTTAGACTAAATGGATTAAAGAAGGAAGGACATGATTTTGACAATAACTTCCTATCTATGTCATTGAAATGAGGTTGTTTCTGGTCAAACACGTACCTGATGTTACTAGTTATCAAAAATGAAGGGAATAATTACATGTGAGAGTAGAAATGCCCGACCTTATATAATCTGTGGCGTTTAGTTTACTGAATGAAACCTCTCCCGTTCAGATTAATGAAGTTGATGACATGTTTCAATATTGGCATTTATTTTGTGTGAATAGATTACAAACAATGAACTACATAAAATAAGAAAATTATCTGAAAAGCTAAATAATAACTACATGAATTAATAACATACTGTAAGAAAGTATCTGAAAAAAATTACATTGACATGACAAATTATACTTACAACTTAGCAAAAGTTGAAAATGATTTCCTGTATCCATTATACACAAGAGACCAGGATGTTTTTCATTATTTATTATAATATTTTTTACCTGAGCTAGATTCCATTATGATCAAGTGAAAATGTTTACTGTACATAAAGCTTTATGAGATTATAGCTTATTTCAATTGCTATCTGATACCCTGAATAGTTATAATGCCTGTATTTTGTGTCTCATTAACTTTAAATATAGGCCAATTAAGTAAACTGGGTTGAGTTTGTCAAATAAGAGTAACTGATACACAATTCTGCTTTATTAAAAATTTATACAGAGCATTCGACATTACACCAGATTTTCCTATATCAACTACATCATTTAGCTAAGATGATAACTTAGCCTAGCAAGTCCACAGTAACTAGCTAGTAGGCTCTCTGTTGTCAACTTAATTCTATGGAATAATGATATAATTTTGCATCAGTAATTTTATGTATTTTTGTTTGGTGATGGGAACTATTGAAGAGCATCAGAAAGAACATGTTTCAAGATTTGCTACCAAGTGTGTTCTGTGTCTTATTGCTCATATTGACAGTTGTTTTGTTTGCTTTGTCTTGTTTTGCTTTTGTCATATATCCTAACTTGTTTTGACTAGACAGCAATCTCATTCACCTTGTGCCAAGACATAGCTTTGTATTTTGAAGAATGAATTGTCACAAAGGAATACAAATTATGTAATTTCATGTAAATATGAATTAGTTCTCAGACACGTAAAATGAGTCAACACAGTGAAACCTGTTATAGTTACAAGGTTTCAGGTTGAGATTCACAAATGATTGTTCTAACACAAACATAGCTAAAAAAATGTATCTTGGGGGTTTTGCTTCCAATAATTTATCTTATGAAGTATATTTTAGACTGTCTCATTTTTATAAATCCATGCCAAGCTATCTCAACTTTGGTATCTAAAATTTTTGGTACATAAAAGGTTTAAAATAAAATACCCTTTTAAATTAAGATAATAGTGTATCTATGTAGGGAATTTCTCAAAAATAAAAAATTAAAATTAGAAGACATAAGTTATGACTGATGATAATTTTTGCCTAATGCTGAAAAATTTGTTAAGAATTTGCTAAAAATTTGTTAAGATATATTTGTTAAGGCATACAGGATGATATCATTATTTCATATTACCCTACAGTTTAATGGGTTCCAGTCTGTCATGGTAGGAAATCTTGGGCAGTGGACATCTGCTTCTTATTTGGTTTATCATTTGGAAGCATGGGAGTCTAGACAGAAGCAGGACAGGATTCTAACGCCAGTACTTAGCACTCTTGTCATCCCACATTTTTCTTTTATGTCCCAGCTCTCATAGAGTCCAGTGTTTCCAAACCACCCAAAAAAGAGCAAATAGTTTAATAAACACATAATACATGAATGGCATTATGCATTAAATTTGTAAAGCAAATTAGGTGAAATTTAGGAATAAATGTAATCAGTGCATTAGAAAAACTTGACTCTTGAGAAAAAAATTAATCAATTTGAGTCACAAAGTTCTTGACACTTTTTAAACAATTACTGTACACCTATGTCCAAATAGAACTGATTCAAAATTTGTTGTGATGTTATAAACACAATTCTATCAATGCTTATTAACAGACCTTGCTGTATGTACTTGACAAATTCTGATCTCATACATCTTACTTTTGCACACAGATGCATATTCCTGTGTCTGTTTCCTCATCTTGTTATAATTTAATTATCAATTATGATTTAAAATCTTTTTTTCATTTAGAAATTAACTGGGATTTTTTTTTTTTTTTTTTTTTTTTTTTTTTTTTTTTTTTTTTTTTTTTTTTTTTTTT
>PVIH01010185.1:0-12210 GCA_004025045.1 Sigmodon hispidus | reverse complement strand
AATTTTTTTAACTACTTGGATAAGGAAATGAATGTACATATGGCAGGCTGACAAGGAATTTTCTAGGAATAAAAGCACACTATTTGTTTCAAACGGTAATATGATATTAAAGTTATATTCTATTTTTATTTGTGTGTGTGTGTGTGTGTGTGTGTACACGTTTATGTGTGAGTAAATATCCATAGAGGGCCACAGATGATTTCCGATTCAATATTGCCTTTCATGAACTCAACTTGAGTCTTTTGAAAGAGAAACATATACTCTAATTTGCTGAGACATCTTTCTAGTCCTAACAGGATGGTTCTTTAAAAACTATTTTGTATAATTGTATTATATCTAAATTCTGAATAATATAGTAAAGGAAAATATAAATATCTATAATAATATGTGTTAGAAATTACATTTTTAATATAATAATAGTAGTACTTGAGTCAAGTGTAAACTGATCTTATTATTTTAAGGAAACCTAAATAGGACACATTTTATATTCATAATATTAAAATAAAACCCTGGATGAAAAATAATAAAACTCACTTTTAAGCTAAAGGTTAAAATCAACAACATAAAAGAATAATATTGAACTTGGTATCTAGATAGCTTTTCTTATTTGTTTTTATCATCCATAGGAATGGCATAAGAATAAGAAGTTGTTTGTTGAAGCATGATATTTCTGTGGTCCTTTTAAAAAGTTGTGGTAAAATGTGCCTCTGAGAATGCTAGTATCCTTTTTCAAATCCCATGTAGTTCCTCATTTGATAGTCTACATATTATTGAAAATAATGTAAGGATTGTCATGGAAACTGGAAAGAAAATTGAATCAACATAATTAATTGCATATTACAGTATTTTCTTCTTTCTTAGAAAAATATAGTTTGGTGAGTATCCATAATTAGCATTTTAATAGTGTGCTTTATATTAGAAAGTCTGCTATGCAGAGTTAAGTAATAACTCTCAGATTCTGATACTATTGTCCAGTTTCACTTTTTTCCCCAAGTTGAAGTCACCACCTTGGTCATTGAAGGTATTATCAATACCTCCAGGCTTAAAATAAGCTCTGGAAGAATTCTTTCTTTAGTTAGAATTTGGTGAGCAAAAAAATTAGGTTAATCCTACAGAAAAGGTTCAGAGGAAAAAAATCACCATCAAAGTGGAGCACATCATTCAATTACAATACATATAGTGGGAAGACTGAAAAAGCAGGAAATAGAATGAAAGTCTAGAGCATTTTGCCACAGTAAAAAGGTTCATAGCAAGTATCTACTTATGAAAATATTTAACAAAATTAGTTTCTGGAAGTCACCATATTTACTGCTTTTTAGTGATAAGCAAGTCAGACACATTTCTGCATATAAATAAAAACATTACTTCATCAATGAACTGAAGAGTTTTGTAAATTTTTATGACATAATTATTTAAATAGTTAAAAATAATAGAAAACATAAACTAAAAATAAATATAATATATAACAATATACAGAAATTGTTTTTTCTCTTAATTATGTAAGGCAATGATTTATTATATAATATATGTAAATATACTCATATATATTTCATTGTGCCTTAGGCAAAAAGTTAGAATTTGTTTGTGTATTAACAAAACATCTTTCATATACTATATTAAATTATTTATTTAAAAAAATCTAAGAAGCATATGATTGCATAAGACAAAATTTTTTTTAAAAAAATTTAATCGCATTGTTACGAAGGTTAGAAACAAAAATAATATAACTAAAGCTGGTGAGATAATGTCTTTTGGCCCCCAAATGTGAAGCAAAGAATTGTCATACACAGACACACACACAGACACACAACAGACACACAGACACAGAGACACACACATTCATACACACATGAAAGAAAGATAGAAGAAATAATAAATACAATATTTTTTTAAATATTGCTCAACATTCTTAGCCATCAGTAAAATACAAATTAAAACAACTCTGAGAGACCATCTTGCACCTTTCAGAATGGCTAAAATCAAAACACACAGATGACAGTCTATGGTAGAGAGAATGTAGAGTATGGCGAAAACTCATTCATTGTTGGTAGGAATGTAAACTGTGGCAAGCCGCTTTCTGGCCTGCAGAATGATGAGTCACCACATGCATGATTCTTTTGGGATCACACTTTATTGGAGTACAGCTCAGTTGAGAATGGTGGAAAGAAGACCCCATGCCTGAAATGCAGCCTGCTTATAAAGGGAAGCTGGGACGCTTGTAGCTATATGATTGATGCCCAACGTAATGCCTCATTAGTATATGGTTGGTGATAGGTCCAAAGTAATGCCTCATTAGCATATAGCTGGTGATAGGTGGTAAGGAGTGCCAAACTAGCATAATCAGGGATCACATCGAATAGGTCACTACTCGATGCCTAATTAGCATAAGCAGCACAGATGAAATAGCTGGGGAACATGATGCAATGTTCCAGAATGTTGTGCAAGGGCCAACCGCACCCTACATTAAACTTGTACAGCTACTTTGAAAATCAGTATGGCTTTTTCTCAGAAAACTCAGAATCAGATTATCCTATCATCCATCAATACCATATTTGAGCATATACCCCAAAATGCACATTCTTACCTGAAGGACATTAGCTCAAATATGTTCACAGCAGCACTATTCTTAATAGCCACAACCTGACAAAAACCTAGATGAATGAATCTGAAGAGCATCACTTTGAGTGAGGTAACAGAGACCCAGAAACAAAGAGAGGATATGTATTCAGTCATGAGTGAATTTTAAATATAAAGCAAAGGATAACCAGGCTACAATCCACAACCCCAGAACAGCTGGAAAATAGAAAGGACTTAAGAGAAATATCCAGGGAGTCCTCTGGAAAGGAGAAATAGAGAATCTTCTGCATAGAGTGGGATTATATTGGGGAAGGGAACAAAGGTATGTGAGAAGAAAACATGAGAGAACAGAATGGTTTAGTTGTGGGAGCAACAAAGGGAGAACAGAAAAAAAGAAGAGATACCCTGATAGAGGTAGCTATTGTGGGTTTGGAGATAAACCTGGTGCTTGGAAAACACCCAAGAACCTTTAAGATCACCCTGGTTGGAACTCTAAGCAATAATAGACAGGGTGCCTAAACTTGTCTTCCCTCATAATCAAATGAATGACCACCCTAATTGTCATTACAGAACCTGAGTGAGGCAGAAGCACTGATCTAGAGCTAAGCACCAGGCAAGTTCCCAATCCAGTTGTAAAGAGGGAGGAGAGGGTATATGAGCAAAGGGATCAGGATCATGAGGAGGATATTCACAGAGATGGCTGACTCAACTAGTGGAAGCTCACTGACTCTAAAATAACAGCTTAGAAATATTCATGGAAAGGAACTAAATGTAAATAATAGTCAAATACCATGAGTAGTTTGGGAATCCTATTGCAGTCAGACCAGAATTCATTCCTGGTGCATGAAATGACTTCTCAGAGCACATTTCCTACAGAGGAATACCTTACTAAGCCTTGATCTGGGGGAAAGGCCTGGGTCCTACCTGGAATTTTCTATCTAGAAATGCCAGAAATTGACCACCTTGGGAGTCTTTGCCCTCCCTGGGGAATGAGGGGAGGGTGGAGGGGCACTAGAAGAAAGGAAAGGAGGGAAAAATGGTGGGTATGGTAAAAATGTAAATAAATAAATATAAAAATAACAAAGCATTGGGAATAAAGATGAATTTTGAAAAGTTGCAATAAATGATGTCAATATAAAAAACAAATATTTTATATAAGCAAAAAATTCTTACAAAAATGAAGTAAAATATATAATTTTTAATATGAGAAACAAAATGTTCCCCTTAAAAATAATTTTATCAAAAAATTACATAATCAGTTAAAACTATGTATTTATTAAACCTGAATTTAAAAAAAGTAAAGAACAAATAAAAAACTGAAAAATCTTCTTTGTTTTTTGAATAAAAATTAAAGATCTGCACATTCAATGAAATGCCTAAAACTTGCAACGTTGACTGGTGAATTGGCTCAATTAGTAGAGATCCTTGTCACCAAACTTGATGGCCTGAATTCAATCTATAGAAATACTTAGTTGAAGAAAAAATGTCCTCCAAATTGTTCTCTGCCCTCCAGGAATCTATTCTGTGGCATACACATATGCATACATGCGAACACACAGAGAAAGAGATTAAATGTACATAAACAAACATAGAGGCCCAAAGTCATATTTTAGTAACAAAAAGTCCTAAATTTAATATTGAAAATCCATAAAAATCTTTCCCTGAGAATAACACATGAGTTTTGTTTGTCAGTTGCCAAATGGTCAATCCTGAAAACATGTATACAAGTAACATAATATGAACTCTACAGGTTATATTTAGAAATAGAAACACACACAAATACACATATACATACATACATACAGGTAAACACATGCATGCAATAACAATTACTGGAAAAAAGAGGCCATGTAGTTAAAAGAGAGTAGGGAGTGGTATACTGAACTATTTGGAGGGAATAAAGGAAAGAAAAGAAATATATTATAATCTCAAAAATACACAAAATATTAAAAATAATGAAACTAAAGAAAATAAATACAATCCCAAAGACACAATACTGTGTGACCTTAAAATATACTACAGTTATCAAAACATCATGGTTGCAAAACATACCAAAGAGCTCGAATAGGCATTCAGGATCTGGTCTTGGCGATTTCTTTAGTGGCTCCACGAAGGTCATCCCGGAAGTCAGGCTTCAGTTTTCCACAGAGAAGGAAGATGAATGTTGGCATCCTCACAGAAAAAATAAGGAGAAGGGGCACTAAACAATGGTAAGCCATACAAAGCAACATCCCAAGAAGTATAGGCACGTGTTAACACCAAAGTGACCAGGAACTTACCAGAGCTGAGCAAGAATAAATGAGTTGCCATGATGAACACATTTGTTACAGGGAGCAAACACATTGAGGGGGACAGACACAAAAATGTAAACCATGAGAAAAGAAGGGTCTTTTTTAGGAGTCCTAGGAGAAGAAGCAGTATTATTAGCCATCAGGGAGAAGCTATCTCCTGAAATTAGACACCTTACCCAATTCAAAGACCAGGCCCCCCTTGTAGAAAATTCTAATGTCATCAGCAGACTCTGAGCTGCTCATGGGAGCAGAGTTTTATCTGAATCTCAGTTCTCTCCTCTACATTGAGCACATGCCCTCTTCAAACAGGGCTCACTACTCACTTGGTTATAGCCTATCTTTCTATGACCTTTTTTAGAAGACATTGCTTTCTATGATCTTGTTTGGAATTCCCCTTCAGTTTTGTTGTTTTTGTTTTCCCTGTAGATGGTTCTCTGTCTCAACTAGATCTTTTTCTGACAAGTCCTATTGGCTGAGGTGGCTGCAGCAGGTATGGCCAGTGTGAAAGATTTCCTGACCCTTGCAAGTCCCTGACTGCACTGTTACCAGGTGGATTCCTAGCCAGTTGTATGCTACCTAGAATAGTTCCTGCATAGGTTTGAAAGCCCTACACACCTTGTCCTCACCTGGGTCTTGTAACAAAGTATGACAGATGAAAAGTTGACACCTACCTCCAAGATGAAGTTCTATTTTCTGACTTTATCAATGGCAGATCACATCCTTCCCTGCTTCTACTCTATGCTCTTCCCCTATCTCTGATACAACCCTAGTTAGGAATTCACCCATGCCACCTCCTGCCCTTCCCCAGATCCCAATGTCCTCATTCTGTATTTTCAGCTGTGCACAAACTACCTCTAAACAGTTGTGTTGTTTTCTGCTCAATATGAATTTGTAAAAACCACCATTTCTGCTTCTACTGCTTTAAATGTTCATCCTACAGGACTACCTGCATTCGCTCCTCCGAATATTCTAGAGAACAAAAGCAGTGGTACAACAGTGGATAGGGCTTTTGAGAAAAATTCCCACAGTGAAGGTTGGCTGGAGCTCTGGGGAGCTCACTGAATTAAGAACAGCCACTAGAAAACCTTGAAGAAAAGTAACAAGGCCCTCTAAAGATAGGCAACTGTCCACTGACATGGGCAGTATATGGAGCCTCCAGAGGAGGTATCAGACTGTGTTTTTGTGTGTGGACTGACACTTTGGAGTGTGAAAAAAAAAAGAAAAATACTCTTAAAGCAGATAGAAACCTATGCATGTTTAGTAAGTTGATTTTTTGGTGAAGGTACAAAAATGACACATTAAAGACACACATTAAAGTGACACATCACTTCAATCAGTATTATAGGGCCAGTGGATAGCCATATGTAGAAGAATTAAGCCATATCACAAACCACAAAAAGAAAACCACTAAAATGGATAAAATAATTAAATGTAAATTATGAAATTATAAAATCTTCAGTTAAAAAGCAGTAAAATGTCCATATATCCATTTTGAGAAATACATTTTAGGGGCTATGTATTCAAAAGTAAAACCAAACAACAAAACTCCATCACACACATACACAAAAATGTCTAACACAGGAAAGAAAAAAAATTACCAAGGAAAGCTATGGAATAAAAGAAAGTATGCACAGACTTCATGTCTCTCTAAGGTTTACTATCCAAGTTGAATCTCAATATAAAGATAGGAACCTAAGTGGAGAAATAGGCATAGGCTGAGGCCATTAATCTATAGTTGAGAGATATATTAATATGTATTAGTTAGACATGTTGATTTCATTATAAATGAACAACTTCAAAATATCAAAAATTTGTACAACATTTAAATGATTTTACTTTATAATCCTTGACCCTAATAAACCCATGTCTATAGTACAGCTTAACAGTAAAATGATGAGAGCCATTGAGCAGAGAGTTTTTAACCTTATTATAGACAGGAAGTACAGGGAGGAATGACCAGTATCCATATGAAACTTTCAATTATTCCTTTAGCGTTCAATTCCTCCTTTCAGTTACTGCCTAATAATATTTAAACTTTTTAAAAGCATCACTGCAAGTTAAGGATAAGGTATCAGAAATATAAGGCAACAGAGAATATATTCATATTTAAATAATAACTATTTAAGCACATATATATGATGATTGCAGACTTCAATAAGAGGATAATATTAGCTGACGATCTGGCTCAGAGGAAAACAGAGATTACTGAAATCAGTTTAAGAATTTGAGGTTGGATTTCAAGTTTCATATAAAAGTCTAGGCATAGGTAGGTAAGCTCATCTGCAATTCCAATACTATGGTGAGCAAAGATGGGAGGATTAGTGAGGCTTGAAATCAGTAAGGTTTTGAATCAGTGGGAGACTTTCTTAAGAAACCAGAGGGGAAAGATGTGTTCCAGGATCAGGTACGGTCTGTGGTGCAGGCCTCCACACACTCCTTAACAGACAGGAATAGAGTTTGGCTGTGAGGGGCTCTTCCAGCTGAACCTAAAATAGGGGGCATCATCAGAGAAGAACTGAGGACTTTGAAATCCAGACTCAGACTCCTCCCAGAGGTGAGGTGAGGTCAGCAGGCCTTGGTGCCTGTATTCCTGCTCAAGAAAGTTGTATTCCAAGAACAAGTTCGGCCGTGGTGCATGTCTCCACACACTCCTTAGCAGACAAGAACAGAGTTTGGCTGTGAGGGGCTCCTCAAACTGATACTCAAACAGGGGAACTTCCACCAGCCACCATGTCTCCAACTGCATCATCAGAGAAGAACTGAGGTCTTGAAATTCAGACCCCTGCCAAGAGCAGAGTCAGAGATTGAGCAGACTCCTTGCTCAGAGGCGACAGGAGACACAAAAGCCCTCTTGCCGCAACTGACCAAGAGCCATCTAAACCAGAACCACTGAAGCCATGGGCAGACACCAGTGCAAAAATACATATAATAATAAAAATAACCACAAGGTAACTCCAGAAGAAAGTAGTGGTTCTACAACTAAAAGAGCTGAACAGAGCAATGAAGAGGAAACAGAAGGAAGCAATGCCAAAAACATCTTTATGAAGATTATCGAAGCCCTCAAAGAACATATGAAAAATTCCCTTAAAGAAACAAGAAAATAGAAACAAAAAAATTGGAAGAGATGAACAAATCTTTGAAAGAAAATCAAGAAAAAGTAAATCAAAAAAGGAAAGAAACATGCAAGGAAATAAAAACTAAAATAGAAGAAATAAAAAAGGCACAAAATGAGGCAAAGATGGAAATAGAAAACCTGAAGAAAAGAGCAGGAACTACAGATAAAAGCATAACAAACAGAATCCAAGACATGGAAGAGAGAATTGTTAAAGTGGAAGTCTCAGTAGCTAAAATAGATATATCATTCAAAGAAAATACTAAAACCAAAAAAGCCATATCACTAGATGTTCAGGAAATCTGGGAAACCATGAAAAGACCTAACTTGAGAATAATAGGAATAGAAGGAGAAGAATACCAGCTCAAAAGCACAAATAGTGTATTCAATAAAATCATAGAAGAAAACTTTCCTAACTTGAAGAAGGAATACCTATAAAGATACAAGAAGCTTACAGAACACCAAATAGATATGACCCCTCCAAAAAAGTCAATGTGCCACATAATAATCAAGCCACAAAACATACAGAACAAAGAAAAAATTTTAAGAGCTGCAAAAGAAAAGGGTCAGCTTACCTATAAAGGCAGACCCATCACAATAATACCTAACTATTCAATGGAAATGATGAAAGCTAGAAGGGCTTGGTCAGAAGTTATACAGATGCAAAAAGAACATGGCTGCCAAACTAGAAACTATACCCTGCAAAACTATCAATCACAATAGATGTAGTAAATAACATATTTCATGACAAAGTCAGACTGAAACAATACCTATCTACCAATACAGCACTACAGAAAGCATTAGAGGCAAAATTTCAACCTCAGGATCCTAGCTAGACCTAACAAACCACAAACAATCAGTAATCTCACAGAAGAATAGCCCAGAGAAAGGAAATACAAACACGTTACCACCAAAGAGGGAAGGAAATATCAATCATTGGTCACTAATATCCCTTAATATTAATGGACACAAATCACCTATAAAAAGATACACACTAACAAGATGAATACAACAACAGAAGCCATCCATCTGTTGAATACAAGAAATACACCTCAACAACAAAGACAGACAAAGGCTCAGAGTAAAGGGTTGAGAAACAATTTTCCAGTCAAATGGTCCTAAAAACAAGCTGGGATTACCATCCTAATATCTAACAAAGTAGAATTTAAGCTAAAAGCAATTAAAAGGGACCAAGTTGGTCATTAATTATTCAACACAGGAAAGATTGTTCATGAGCAGATTTCAATTCTAAATATTTATACCCTTAATATAAGGGCACCTACCTATGTAAAATAAAAACAATGTTAAAGCACAAATCCCACATCAATTCTCACACCCTAGTAGTGGGAGACTTCAATATCCCACTTTCATCCCTGGATAGGTCAACTAGACAGAGAATCAAAAGAGCAATAAGGAGTCAAACAAAGGTTATTATGCAAATGAATTTAATAGATATCTACAGAAGCTTCTACCCAAATGCAAAAGAATATACATATTTCTCAGCTCCTCATGGAACTTTCTCCAAAATTGACAACATAATTGGTCATAAAGCAAATAGCAACAGATATAAAAATTGGAAATAATCCCTTGTATCATAGCAGACTATCAGGGCCTAAAGATAGAGTTCAACAACTTCAAAAATCACAGAAAGCATACCAACTCATGGAAACTAAATATCACTCAGCTGAATCACCACTGGGTCAAGGAAGAAATTAAGAAAGAAATCAAAGTCTTCCTAGAATTTAATGAAAATGAATCTAATACGTACCCCAATTTGTGGGACACAATGAAAGCAGTCTTAAGAGGAAAATTCATAGCACTAGATGCCAATATGAAAAACCTAGAGAAATCCCACACTAGAGAACTAACAGCTCACTTGAAAGCCTTAGATCAATTAGAAGCAAACTCACGAAGAAGGAATAGATGGCATAATATAATCAAACTTAGAACTGAAATCAATACAATTGAAACAAGAATATCAATACAAAGAATCAATGAATCAAACAGTTGGTTTTTTGAGAAAGTCAATTAGATTGATAAGCTATTATACAAACTAATCAAAAAGAAGAGAGTGTCCAAATCAATAAAATCAGAAATGAAAAGTCAAACATAACAACAGACCCCTAGGATATCCAGAGAATTATCAGATCAAATTTTGAAAATCTATATTCCACAAAAATGGAAAACCTATAAGAAAAGGACAGGTTTCTGGACAGGTACCATTTATCAAAATTAAATGAAGAACAGATTAATTACCTAAACAGGCCTATAACCCTTAAGGAAATTGAAGCTGTCATTAAAAGCCTCCCCAAAAATAAAAGCCTTGGTCCAGATGGTTTCAGTGCAGAATTCTACCAGACATTCAAAGAGGAATTACTACCATTACTCCTCAAACAATTTCACACAGTAGAAACTGAAGGAATATTGTCAAATTCCTTTTATGAGGCCATAATTACACTAATACCCAAGCCACTCAAAATACAACAAAGAAGGAGAATTACAGACCAATTTCCCTCATGAATATTGATGGGAAAATTCTCAACAAAATTATGCAAAACCGTATACAACAATCTATAAAAATATCATCCACCATGACCAAGTAGGCTTCAACCCAGAAATGCAGGGTTGGTCTAACATATGACAAACCGTAAATGTTATCTATCATATAAACAAACTAAAGGAACAAAACCATATGATTATATCCTTAGATGCTAAAAAATCTTTTGACAAAATCCAACACTCCTTTATGATAAAAGCTCTGGATGTATTGGGAATACAGGGACAATGCCTCCAAATAATAAAGGCAATCTACAAGAAGCCAGCACCCAGCATGAAACTTAATGTTGAAAAACTCAAAGCAATCCCAATGAAATCAGGGTGTAGACATGGATGTCCTCTCTCCCCTTATCTATACAATATAGTTCTCAAAGTTTTAGCTAAAGCAATAAAAGAATGAAAGGGTCCTGCAAAATTATCAAACACCATACATGGAGTAAACAAGGTATTCCAGGACAAAGTCAGACTGAAAGAATATCTATCTACCAATCCAGCACTACAGAGAGTATTAGAGGGAAAACTACAACCTAAGGACCACAGATACACCCACGAAATCACAGACAATCAATAAGTCCACAGAAGAATACCCTAGAGAAAGAAAATACAAATAAGTTACCACCAAAAATGGCAGAAAATATGAATTAATGGGTCACTAATTTCCCTTAATATCAATGGTCTCAACTCTCCTATAAAATGTCACACACTAACAAGATGGATACAACAACAGAAGCCATCCTTCTGTTGCCTACAAGAAACACACCTCACCTGCAAAGACTGACACAGGCTTAGAATAAAGGGTTGAGAAAAGATTTTCCAGTCAAATGGTCCTAAGAAACAAGCGGGGGTTGCAATCCTAATATCTAACAAAGTAGACTTTAAGTTAAAAGCAATTAAAAAGGACAAACATGGTCACTACTTATTCATCACAGGAAAAATTGATCAAGAGGAGATTTCAATCTTAATATTTATGCCCCTAATATAAGGGCATAAAACAGACTTGTGGACCAATGGAATAGAATTGAGGATCCAGACATTAATCCAAAAGCTTATGAACACCTGATCTTTGACAAAGAGGCCCAAAACATTCAATGGAAAAAAGATAGTATATTTAACAAATGGTGTTGGCATAGCTGGATGGAAGTGTGCAGAAAAATGCAAATAGATCCGAGCCTGTCACCCTGCACAAAACTCAAACCCAAGTGGATCAAAGACCTCAACTTAAACCCAACCAGTTTGAACTTGATAGAAAAGAAAGTAGGAAATACACTTCTACAAATTGGCACAGGCAACCACTTCCTAAATATAACACCAGTGGCACAGGCACTAAGACCAACAATCAATAAGTGGGATCTCCTGAAGCTAGGAAGCTTCTGCAAAGCCAAGGACAATGTCAATAGGACAAAATGACAGCCTACAGAATGGGAAAAGATCTTTACCAACCCTACAAGTGATAGAGGACTGATCTCTAAGGTAAAAAAGAGCTCAAGAATTTAGAGCCCAAAACCTTGAATAACCCTATCAAAAAATGGGATACAGATCTAAAAAGGGAATTCTCAGCAGAGGAACTACGAATGGCTGAAAGGCACCTGAAAAAGTGCTCTTCATCTTTAGCCATCAGAGAAATGCAAATCAAAACAACTTTGAGATACCACCTAACACCTGTTAGATTGGCTA